>OMOT01039395.1:0-14483 GCA_900312575.1 Acanthochaenus luetkenii
CAGATGAAGCAGCCTACAGGTGAAGCAGCCTACAGATGAAGCAGCCTACAGATGAAGCAGCCTACAGGTGAAGCAGCCTACAGGTGAAGCAGCCTACAGGTGAAGCAGCCTACAGATGAAGCAGCCTACAGGTGAAGCAGTCTACAGGTGAAGCAGCCTATAGGTTAAGCAGTCTACAGGTGAAGCAGTCTACAGGTGAAGCAGCCTACAGGTGAAGCAGCCTATATGTGAAGCAGCCTACAGATGAAGCAGCCTACAGGTGAAGCAGACTACAGGTGAAGCAGCCTACAGATGAAGCAGCCTACAGGTGAAGCCACTTGATGTGTGTTTCATATCAGTTATTTCTTACAGTCTTATTTCATTTTGTAACTGTTGTTGGTATAATGAAGGTAGTAGTTGGAAGCAGGGTGTGATGGTAAGGTGGTTGCTTGGCTCTCTTCAATATAATTTTTTATTAGAATGACAAATATTTCAATTGAGGGATTCAGTCAATATTTGTTATTGTAATTAAAAACACAGAATATTGAATAAATATTCAAGATACCATCGCCTGCGCTCTGGAGAGCCATGTGACACCTCACTGTCAAGCCCTGCCTGCACCTACCATTTTAGATGCCACCCCCAAGCACTCATTGGACCCCACTTGGCCACCCCATTTTAAAAATCTTTGCTGCTGCTAGCTTAGCTGTTACTAAAACATTCGCCAGCATCTGCTAAATGCCGTAATGTAATGTAATATAAAGGAAAACCTTTTTCAGCATAGAATATCAATTGTGGTTACAAACACATTGTGATACCAATTGGAGAGAGAGAGAGAGAGAGAGCAGCGTCTCGGGCAAATGTGATAAATTCCAAACCTTTAAAAAAAACAGAGCTCACGTGATTGGTTGATGCCCACCGGGAGCGATGAGATTTTGGAGAGCCTGAAAACAGAGACAGAGGCCTGATCCTCTCTCAGACCATTTGAATTATTGATAGCTGAGAAGGTGTTATGATATTTTGCCAAATAATATAAAAAGAAAGTTACCTACCCCAGCTTTAACATGAATAACAACATGGTAACACTTATGCCAAATAAACTCAAAAGATGATTTAGGTCATTGGTGATATAACAGCTTACACAGCCGAAACATGCATCATCATCATTCTGCAGTGATATTAGCATTGCATCCTGTATTCAAATGTGTCTCATTTATGTACTGTATGAATAACTAGGCTACAATTCAACAACACCTTGGCAGCTTGGAAAGAATAATTCCAATATGGTGTTATTAAATTGTCTTTTTGCTTTTATGATTACAGAAGATATAGTACCTGCATTTCTACATTTCACTGCAATTCTGAAACAAATTCTGGATTGCCAGTACATTATCACACAGTTCGGATGATTAAATACCACAATTTATTTATTATTACTGTGGAAGGGCTTCAATTAAAACCTAACCTTTCTCAAAGCTGTCTTTCTCAAGGTAGGGGTGGTCATAGGTTACCTCTAAAGGAAATATTGATCCATTTAGCTTTATTTGTGAATCCAGAGTTGTTGGCTTGGGTGCCTCAGGGCTACAGGAAACCATTAATCTTTCATGAGATAGAACAACACCTTTACTAGCAAACAGCTTTCCTACAAAAAAAAATGTGCTGCCATATTCCAGGTAGTACAGGATATTAACTGATAATTGGTTATGTCATCAGCGAAATGTATTATTTTTATTTCTTGTCAATATCACACATTTTCTGCATCCTCTGAGATGAAGTTATCCGTATTGTGCTGATGAGAAGATCCTGAGTAGCAAATAAAGTGCACTCTTCCCCTACCCACACCACCAAATGTTGTTGTCCCACTTCTTCTAAGAGAAGTTCTCAGCCCAAGCATATAATAACTAGTTACTATATCTTACCTTATCTAACTGTATATTGAAGAAAGTAATATTACTATATGGCAATTTATGACAAGACGGAGAAGATCAATGTTTTGAACCGTATAGGGGAGCAGGCACATGTCAATATATTCATGCAAGATTACATGAAAACAGAAACAGAACGTTCTTCTGCTGTGCATATCTAACTATAACTTTAAACTTCCCCTGTAGCTTGTAAAGTTGATATTTATACTGGCCCTTTTTGCTCTATGATTCGCTTGTAGTTGAAAGTTATCCATCCAAAGGGATGTTCAATCAGCTGAAAGGACGGCCAAGAAAAACAAGGTGCAATACAATTATCAATGCATTTTCCACTTTACTGGACCCCTGAAGCAAAATGTCTGTGCCTGCTGCAACAACAACAACAACAACAACAACAACTGAAAACCTGGAATTAACCATTGTAACAAACAGAATGTGATTGATGAGTAGTGTGATTTAATGTGATTGCTGGGTTCATTTAATTGCTCACACTATTCTTAATTGAGATAGTGGGAATCAGGGCAACAGGGGTACATGTGATACCTATTTTTATTGCATTCCCTCGCTATACATTTTGCGTTCTCTCGCAATACTTTTGCGTTCTCTCGCAATACTTTTGCGTTATCTCGCAATAGTTTTGCATTGTTCACACATTTCTGATTGAGCATTTGAGAAGTTCTTAAAATGTTATGCAACAGTTTTACAGTTTATACTGACTTGCCACTGTATAATGTTCTGTTTACTGGATTTTATGTTAAATCTGTGCCATTTGCCAAGGCTCAGTTCATGATTAATTGACGGCTGTCACAAGAGGAAATACCTATTGTTTAAAATATATACTGTTTACATTGTGTGGCCATTGTACAGTGTTATTTTTGTATTTAAAGTTTATATACAATAAATACATGTTTCACCATTCATTATTCATATTATTCTTTGACACTGATGGGGTCTCATCAGGGACTTAATGGAATAATGTTTTTTTTGCGAGAGAACGCAATAAAACATTCTGACTGGAAGCTTTGGGTGTCTGAACTAACCACCAGAAGTTCTCTTTTCAGGTTTTCTTTTTTTGTTGCCCCTGCTCTTAAGAAACGATCTGCACTCCACACTATTCTGTGTCACAGCACTTTACAAATATAAAAGATACAAATGTGGGTCTTTACTGCAGTAGCTTACGCTGTGCTTTAACTGAAGCTGTTCAGTTCTCTTTCAGTAATAATGATTTGCAATTATAGATTTTAATTTCAGTGGGATTACTGAAAGCGTAATACCTGATATTGCCTGAACCTCTATATATTTATACTGTTAGTATGCACTACGCCTACTCCATACTGATATCAATGGAAACAGACTTTGAAATGAACTTTAACATGAACACCTTGCTGAGGTCCTCATCAATAACATGTGGACAGACAGGCGGACAGACACACACACATGCATGCACGCACACACACACACAAACACACGCACACACCTTGATTAAGTGGCATTTGAATGAAGTATGCTCGTAAAAGGTTGATTGATTACCACCTTCTCACTCTGAGCCGAAACAGAATTTATTGGGGCAATTTACAGTGCATTTCTGAGTCTTATTCACGTGGTATTGATGAAACTTAAGTCAGGATGCATTACAGGCTTGGCTGTGACATTTTAATTACTGGGAAAATGAACTGAGGTGTGGAAGATGTACTGCAGTTACAACGTGTCCTGTTACTGGTTAAAGAAAAGAATGTGGTTGAAAGCTAATTACTGATGGATGCTTCAGCGCAAAAACCTCTGCCATTACAGGTACACTTTAAAGATAAATGTTAGTAATATCTTTATTAGGAAAAAAAAAGTAATTTTACTTCATCTTTATTTAGACTTAATAATATTTAATGATGGTGGCTAAATGTTTTGCTGCAATAACAAAGTCAAACTTTCATACTTTTTTCATCAATGTTGTTACACCTGCACCTCTTAAAAAGGCTGTTTTTATTGATGAAGCACTTAGCATATAACAAAATGAATTGGGGTTCATTTATTTAAAATTAATTGTATTTGTTATTAGTATTGGATTTAATGTCTTATATTTAGCCATTCTTAGAAACATTTTGAATGGTGCATGTTAAGATAACTCCTTCCAAGTTCCCCCACATCCTAACGTTTCTATAAAGTAATATGTAATTTCAATGGTTCTAACTTCTCAGAGAATGATCTGTGTTGTTATTTTTTATTATGATTATATTATTAATCAATTCCCAAGTATCGGTTTCTTTCTGGTAGTGACCAGTTATATACAGCCCTCCAGCACATAATAAAGAAAGTAACTGTCATGTTGTTTCAAGGTATGCATGTTGTGACATGTAGCCTTCCAGTACTAAAGCAGACGGTTTCTCATGGAAAGCCAAAAACACATTGTTGTAACTTAACCAAGTACCGAAACCTAACAGAGAATGCCGATTTTTGCGAAAAAGAAGAAGCAAAAACTAGCATCCTGCTGAAGCTGTTAGTTTCATTAATGAGGTACAGTGCACTGAAAACCAGTCTGCATATTGTAGTAACCCTGGAAGGGCCTGATACCTAACCTGCCAAATGATTTATCTCTGTTGGTGCACTGGAAGCATTACTGCTCATTATGGCGGAAGATGCCACAAACGTTGGATGTCTTTATTTGAAAGTACCAAGGATGACTCATTAAACCCCGATACACCATTCTCATGCAGCGTGCATTTCCAGAGGGACTGCATTGTACACTTTTCACAGTAGTCTAGTCAATGCAGGTCACCAATCGAGCTGTTATTGCTTGGCAAATCAAAAGGAAAGCTCAATACATCAACACCAATATTGCCAGCTGAAAATAAAAGTATTTATAGCAACTGGTCAGGAAGGAATCAAATAAATTGCTCTGAATGAATTGACAGCATTATGTTTTATTGGTAATTATTATTAATCACAACATGTTACCTTCTCCAATGTGTAGCTGTTCATCCCCTTAAATATTTACTCTTTTACATATTACCAGGTAATAACTGCGAATTACCCTGTTGTCACTGAGGCAGACTTGTTACCACCCAGTTCTATCCTGTTTTTAAAAGCATGTATGTCAACCTGCCACCCAAACGATCATGTTACATAAACGATATTTGACGCTGCACATAGAAAAATAAAAAAACAACGCATTGCTTCAATTAAAGCAAAATGTATTTCAGTGTGTCAAGAAAATCTATGAAAATACAGTGAAATAGTGAACTGTTCAGTCCCACACAGTCTTGTTGAGCAACCTAAACTCCTCAACAGCAGCACAGGTTTACCAGGGATGCAGACATCACAACAAGTAAAGGTCAGCTTTGAATCATTTTCTCCTGCACAATCAATGACTCAGGATTTATTCCGGTCATGTGTTTCAAATCGAATAGGAGTTCAGCATATTGTCAGTCCTGAGTAATTATATGCAGAATTACATACAAAAAAGGTTCTGAAGTAGCAGTTCTAAGCATGTGTACGTCATTATGTGGACTCAGACTGGCACAATATTATTTTTCTATAATAACTAAATGTTATCAACATTGTTTCTGTTTGATATGCAATGGAGCACTTTTGAACGTGTGATTATTGCTGCCAACTAACCGGTGTTGTATTCACATCCTCTCCCCTGTCACCCTTAATCATTCAAAGGGATTGTGGTGACACACTATTACTAATAAAGGCGTTTTAAGAGTTGGAGGATTTCAGGCAAGCACCGATCTAATTGGGATTTCATTTAGAAACCATCAATCACAATGGGGGAGTGTGTCTGCAGGGGCAGGCGGAGATATTTAGAGAATAGCTTCTACCTCCCACCGAACAAATATTTGTCATTACAAGGTCTAATAATGAACCCAGCCCATTAAACAATACCCATTCAAAGTGTCCATTACATATTGTGTTTGGCTGGTCTCTAGAGTAATTTAACAACAGAACAGTTATACCGTAAATAATGAGAAACGGTCTCTTGGGCTCTCATTGCCATCACATTATCAAAATAAACCGGCAAGTAGACTGAGGATGATCAGAGTCCTGGGAACATATACAGATTGTGTAGGAGCGAACAATAAAACAGAAGCTTATCTCACATCAATAACAAAAACGTTTGAAGAAAAATAGAAACAACCAAATGTCCACATTCTACAAAACTCTTCACCTACAAAATAGCCAGTGTAACAAAAGGAACAACAAAGGGAAAAATTACTAAAACTTAATTAATTGTAAAAAATCTAAATGAATAGCGGGCACACTCGGTAGAGCGCATACCTCTGCCACACCAAAGAGTCCCCTTTGTCCTACCATATCTGGATCATCACCAAAAATTTATAAATTGGTCCTTGTCCCATAACTTATCTCCCCACCAAGTTTGATCCAAATCCGTCCATAACATTTGAAGATATCTTGCGTACAGACAAACAAACAGACAAACGGGGGCGAAAACACAACTTCCCACCAACTCCGTTGGTGGAGGTAAAAAACAACAACTGGTGGTTAGGCAGGCCAAGGTAAATACCAAGTATCTGACCTGGTGGGTTTGAATCCAGCTTTATTAAATGATTGTTTAAGTTCCCGCTGTCCTCTTTTGTTGAGAGCCTGTTCCAGCAGCTTTGGGTTACCTGCTGTCTGATGTTAAGTAGTTTGGACACATTATTAAATAGATTTCCAACTGGGCATTCAAGTATTCGATTTGTGCCTCATTAGCATTTAAACTACATATGTGGGAAATGTAACACCTATGCATTCATAACAGTCCACAACTTTATACAAATGTCAATCTCTGCTTACATTATTTCATTACAATATTTAAATGCCATAAATGACCTTTGTAATTCCAAAGCATTCCAGGCCTGGGATAGCAGTGAGGTCCTTCGTCTTGAACCAAGCTCCAGGTTTCTTTTGGTCCCAGGTTTTTAGTGCTCAGGCCAATAATAATAAGAGTTGCGTTTGTTCGTTCATTTGTTAATTTGTTAGTTTGTTAAGTCGTGTGTGTCGTGTTTTGAAGGTGCATAACATTACGGTGAAGAAGATACTCTCTCTGCAAACCAGCAGATTTGAATAGCATAACCCTTCTACTCATTCTAGTTCTGTGGTGTGCGCTCTGACTTGTTGAGGCGCATGGTTTACAATCATTATGGTAGGGGGGTGGGGCAAGCGATGAACCAAACAGTAGAGCTGTTCGATTCCAGAAATGTTGGAACCGACTCCGATTCCAAGTATCTGGAATCTATGGAGTCGATTCCAGACTGAAATGTTCTTGATTCTCGTTTCCAACATTGTTTTATTGTTAGCCACTCTTTTGTCACAAATTTGCTTTGTTTTCATCTTTCTCTAAACTAAAATACCGGCACACTACCGATGTGTGTGGTGGTTTTCTCAACAGTCAGCACCAAACTAATACCTGGTCTAATATCTCCCTCTCATTCTGTTGCCGGACAAACTTCAGCCACTTGTACACTTATTAGAATCGAGCAATTCGTCTCTGGGATCCACTCTTACATGTGGGGAATCTACATTTTCTGTACTGTGTGGAATCGACTCCACAGCTGTGGGAGTCGGCTCTCGATTCCCAAATTTGTTTCATATTTTACAAAAGAGGCTTTATTTTATATGCTTAGAAAAGCACGATTAGCCTGTGGGTATTTACTACAAACACTTTATATAATCCGGTTTATATGTACTCTGTTTTTAACCCTTCTAATCAAAGCTGTCATAGGGCCTGTCCCATTACCCACACTTGCAGTTTTTGTACTTAGCCCAGTGTGTACTTGTGTTACGTATTTCTGGTAATTGCCCACAGTGTCCAGGTAGGCGTGAAGACTGCCAGTGTGTGGATGATTTTCAATGCACATTGGGACACCCTAATCAACCCGAAGATGTTGTTACCGGTTGCGGTGGCAGTGAGGAAAAGTCAAGGAAGGAGGAGAGGGCATCGTGACATTTACACTGCATGTAATAATTACCATTTAAAAAGTGAACGCTAAATTAATTGGCTCCACCTTGACCGATTTATAATAAAAGCAAATTTATTCTATGTTCCAAACGCTAAATCACTGTAATATTCATATAATATCCCCATAGGGCATTATAGTGTGTGTGTGGTTTGAAATAGAGAGGTTATAGTGACCTCATTGCACTATGGTATTGCGTCCCCTGTGGTATCGCTATAATATTCATATTATATTCCATAGGGACTTATGGTACATCTGTGGTAATCAATAGAGGATGTATAGTGAACTTATCATACTTTATTTTTACCTCCTGTGGTATCGCTATTATATTCCTAAAATATTCCTATAAGGACTTATAATATGCCTGTGGTACTCAAGTGGGTGTACGGCGACTTTATTTGCTCTATGTCATGTTTTATCAACTATGGTATCGCTATAATATCCCTATAGTTTTTCTATAATATTCCTATACATATTTTTGTTTTTCAGACATTGGACAGTCTTACACACTTACTCTGTGCCGCGTGAGCGCGCTCTTGAGTACACAAAACCGCAAATGTAGGTAATGGGACAGAGACATAATCTGTGCTTCTAATAAGATTCTTTCCTCAAAACAAGCAGGCAAAGAATCGTGTAGAGTCATCAATCAGGTGCTAAAAAAAGAGTTGCTAAGACTAAAAAACCCAAGCCCAGACTGATTTCCCGAGTGGCCGTTTAAAGTCAACCTGTCATGCTCTGTTGCCAACCACACAATGCCTGTAGCGTATACACATACACCAAATGTGCATACTGCCCGAGCACATATAAAGTGCTAGCACACTTCTGAAAATCTTTTTATCAATGAATCTATACTTTCCAGAAGTAAACTTGGGGAAATTGTGGTTTAGCCCTTTAGCCTTTTGGTGGATTAGCCACGAGAATGCACAGATTAGCTCCCTGCAGTCCAAACCCATTAACAGGTTGTATTACACAGGTAGACTGCAGAGAAAATGTTCTGCTCTGTGATTCTCATAAAGTCTGTGCCACCGCACTTCCTGAAAATGACATCTTCCTCTCTCCTGATATGACAGAAGAGATCCAGTCTCCACTGGTTAGAGTGCTGCATTATTTAAGTATCACTCACTCAGATTTCTGCTGTGATGACATCCAATCATTAATCACCAGCAACGGGGGCTTGCCTCCTTGAAAGTCTATCACGAGCTAACTAAGAGCAGTCCAGACAAATACAGAAATGTTGCAGCCAGGTCAGCTCGGTGGGAAACACATGGTAAATAACAATTCAATAACCTGAGCATCAAGCATCTCTATACTCTAATTCATTTCAAGACAGATCCGTTGGCTGCGTCTCCCTTTAACAGACAGACCGAGCCGGACGTCTTGTAGTAGGGGATCTATTTGACATCAGGCCTGTCCTCAGGGCAATACAGTTCTGCTTTGCTGTGAAAAGCTGAATAAAACGCCTGACCTTGAACCACACACACCCGTTTTCCGATGTCATTCCGACTAGTTTTCCCTGAAATAACAATGATTCATGCTTTGGCCGCAGAGGGGATTGAGTGACAGTGGCTCTTCTTGAGCAATAACACGTTGAATTGAGCTGATCTACGAGCTGTCACTGTGTCATGTGGCATGGGAAAGTATCCAAGAACACCAAAAATTAAGATGCAGAGAGCAATGCCTCTGAAATCCTCGCCTGGAAAGCTGCACATTCTCGGATGAGGATGTCTGTCAATCGCTTACATTTTGTCGATTCATTTACAGCTGTTGGACTCCAGGTTTCAACTGAGGAAACACATAACCAAAGGCTTTTGTGCAATGTTGCAGAAGAGTAGAAACACAGACAATGCACAATGGCATACCACCGCGTATCATCTGTGTGACAGCCGTAAGGAAAATGTCTTATATTATTATAATTCACATGAAACTGACTTTGAATAGTAAGTCTTATCTAAGCTGGTACTGTGACAGTCTTGAGCAGCGATGGACAGATTGCGTCCAGACGCTACGCACCTTAAATACACACATCCATTTCTCACCTACAGGTGCAGTTGTGTAGCATACGTGGCAGCAACTAAATTGATATTAATGGAGATTTCAGGAATCAATCTCAAGTTTGGAGGTAAAGTACAGGAGCTCTTGGAGGTTATTTCTGGGTTTTCAGTGGCCTCTAGGAATGTTACAGTCAAGGATAATTATAAAGGGAGAGTGGGCAGTCAACACACCTTTAGCGTTTTTATGCTGTATTTAGATAGTGGGACAGTACAGAGGGAGACAGAGTAGGGGAGAACGTTCAGGCAGGATTTGATCCCAGGCCAGTGGGGATACACACGAGTCTCCAGAGTAATAAAGCTGACAATCTCTGCGCATGAGCTAAGGATTTCTAACTGTGGGATACTTCCAGGATCACACTGCTTCCAAACAGTTTATTTTGTCTTGTTTAATTTTCCATATTTTCAAGACACATCATATGTAAAATCAGACAGCTCTCATAAATGATATATTACTACACCTCCAATGATTTGATTGTCACGACAACATTTATTTTGAAGGCACCACGTATAACATTTACAACTTATTTGACCATTTTGTGTTAATGTGCCACTAAAATGCCTCATTGCTATTGTTCCAGAATGTATCACTCATTGCTTAAACATGCGCAGACACACTATAATACCGACAAAGTTGTGAAAGGTTTTAGGTTTGGGGCTGACATTTTTTATGTCCATACTTTAGCTATTATTCTGTTTATTACAGGCTTATTATTACACCATGACTTATGATACATGTAGTGAATATATACAGTATTTGACCATCAAAGTTACAGACTGAACTGGGACTATTGGTTTTTCAATTTCAATTGAAATGTTACAGTTTTAAAATGTGATTTAATTTACATGGTGTATGGGTGATTATATTGGCATAGTATGAGTATAGCTTTCCATTTGGATGGCCCAAACAGCTGGAAACGCCCAATGACTCCAGTCTGCAGGGAAACCACAACACTAGTTTTGGCTCAACCTGCCACAGGTCTATTTCCTGACATATTGTACATAAAAAAACACCATCTCTGTGCGTTTTGGACAAGTCTCTGGGGAAAGTTAACGTTAACCATTACATGTCTCCGAGCTACGTTGGAATGAAGACAGATCATTAAAGAGTAAACCCCCAAAACACTTTTATCAGCTGAAACCCGATGTATTTGTGTATTTAGTAGTGTTGTCGATGGATTCCGCTCTAAATCTTAACATTTTAGTGCAAAGTTGTTGGTCCAACAGATTGTGTTATAAAGTCGCATGGTGACTGCCCTCTACATGTTGAACACGGTTACTACAAGTGTATTTTGTTATTGGCTGATCTGGTGCCAGGTGACGTATTTGGTGGCAGCTTTCGTCAGCGATCAAACACCTTTTACGGCCACAGCTCGTTTTACCGAGGTATCTGGCAACGCCCCGTAGGAGACCAACGTCTACAGACAGAGAATAGACAATAGCGGCCACCAGCTCAAACTGGAGTGACTGGGCGTGTCTTAGCCCCCTGGCTCTGCCCATATTGATACCTTTTTTTTCCCCACCGTCTGGAGGCATTTTTTGTATTTCCAGAGTGGATGCACTTCAGCCAAAACTCTGGGGTTTAGTTACTCTTTAATAATGGAGAGCATGACCATCTCTCACTGTATATTGTGCCGTTTTCTGTGTTAAATGAGAACCGTCTAACTTTCTGTCCTCATCAACCTCTTTGATGATCCTGCTCCAGAGCTCCCTGCCACCCCGAGCCAATTAATGGTGGACCTGGAGTATATTGGTAGCTTCGACACTTCTCGGGGACTCTACTGGAAGTGCTTCTGAATCACCCTGTAAAATCAATAGAGCTGCGGTGCCCTTTTAAGTCTCGACGGTGTATAGCGATGTGCTTTTGTATGATCTTTATGATTCTGTGGAGAACGGCAAACGTCCAGAGAGAAGTGCGAGGAAATTGGTGGTAGTGAGATGTCTGTGCTATCAGTCCCTCTATAGTTATGTGAATACCCTCACACAATATAAATGAGGCCACGTGTGTGTGTTCTGTTCAGGAGGCACGGTGATGAACACTGCACCATTTCTCTTCTTTGCCACACTGCTCTGTCACATGCAAAAGGTAATAGGACAGACTGTGCAGTGCAACTGACCATTAAACTGAGCTGGATAAGTGTTAGTTCAGTGACATAGTTTGCATATAGTATGTTTCAATCTGAGGTCTCCAACAGAAGAGCATTCATATTATTGAGAGTGGGTAAGATGCTCTGAAATGTATTAGCACTGTAGCTTTTTATGAAACATTAGACTTCATGTATCTTTATCATAGATAGACAGATAGACAGACAGACAGACAGACAGACAGACAGACAGACAGACAGATATAGTATGTGCAGATATATAATGTTACTTGCTATCAAGACAGAATTTGACACTCAATCAAAATAGACGGACAGCATATTTGACACGCTGCCTACGACCTAAACATTGCAGCAGATTATCACTGAACCTATTGAGGGCCGGTCTAATACAGTGACTGTCATTCAGTCGCTCAGCAGGTTGAAAATCCGTTGCTACAACTTTAATTAAAGCAGTTTTGATGTCCAGGGTCACGTTATCATGAAGATATGAACTGTCAGCGTGTCCTTATTGAAAATCCGAAAGTGACATGTGCAATATTCCGACCGTGTAGTTTTCCAGGAGCGACATCATATCAATGTGGGACCCCCGTTTATCTATCCTTAAATCTGGAGTGACTTGAAAACTCCACTTTGGTAAAGCCCAATACTGTATTTTTTCGCATTGGTGAAGCCTTTTACCTGTTGCGATGGCTTCACTAGGCTTCGTTAAGCTGGTATATCTATGCGATAGAAGGTTGTTGGTGTTGGGACTGGACTGGTAGTTGGGACGAGATGATCTTGTCTGATCTGTTGGGCTATTCCTTGCTGGATTAGTGCGTACTGGAACAGTGTGCTGTGTTCGGTTGTAGTTCTGACGCAGAACCGGATGGTTATATGGTTAACTTCTGTTGCTCTGATGCTTTATGTTGTGTTGCCGGAAAGGAACATTCTCTGGGGCCAGCAACGTTGCTAAGAATATTAAATGCCTTAATGTACTGAGGTGGTATTTAACAGGCTATCCAGCTAGCTTTGGTAAGTATTACAAAGACAGTAACACCTGTCTGTGAATTAAACCGACTCTAAATCAGTTTAATTTGTGCACTGCACACAACAGTAAAGGTAAATAGTTCCAAGATTCCTTCCTGCACATGACAATACAATGGCATTACAATACACATCTTAATAGTATAATACATGAGATTTAAAAAAGAAATTACAACATATAAAACCAAACAGAGTTAAATATGTACATGAATTAAAAAATATGGGCTACGTGACTTTGGCGCAGGGAGTGTTTGTATCAATCTATTTTTCTAATGCTATAGCCTCGGGTCAGCAGTTTGTAGCTAAAAGGACTGATTTTGTGTGTGTGTGTGTGTGTGTGTGTGTGTGTGGTGTGTGTGTGTGTGAGAAGGAGACACCCCTTGATGACATCCCCCAGTGCAACTGAATTGTGATTTATGATTGCCACGTCATTACATGAAAAGTGTATGTTTCAAATAACAGAAATATAGTTGGCCTAATTAACATAGAAAATAAATGCGTGTGACATTTAAACCTAGCCATGAAGCCTGTACTCTGAGGACCAGCCTGAGTCAAAACAGAGCAGTATTCCTAAATCAAGCGACTTTGGAGAAGGAGAGCACTAATGCTATCTCTGAACAGTGCACATAATTCAACATTAACTAAGTCTTGGAAACGGACACAAATTACATTAAATGAGTAATATCAATGTAGAATATTGCAAATGAACATGTACAATGAAGTCACTATTACTAATTAAAAAGGTGAAAACTCGCGCTGCTGAAAGCATGACAGTTGCAAGCCAAGGTGAAAATATACAGTATATATATATATATTTAGCTTGTGTGCCTGGTGATTTTTGAGAGGAACGTCAGATGAAGCATGGTGGGTCAGGTTTTCGTATACATGGGAAATAGCTGCAGCCTCTTGTGTTCATTCCTGCAGTGCAGCCTGAGGACAAATTTCATCACTGCTTCCATGTTCTTGGAACAATGCCTCTGTGGCCTGCCCACAATACCACCACGTGAGAGGAGAGCCTGTGGGCAGATCCACCAGTCAGAAGTGAAGCATTACCACGAGAGTCACCTGCAGCTCAGGTGGCTTGGTCCAAGACGGCGGTGTGGCCGTGAATTATGCGCCTCTGCCTAATGCGAAACCACAGTCGTTTTCCTTTGGAGAACTTTTGTTTGCAGAGTAACGTAGCGTAGAGTAACGTAGAGTAACGTAGAGTAACGTAGAGTAACGTAGCTACCTAGGTTTATTTTATGTTTCTAAACTATTCAATAGGTTAGAAAACTAAATATAGACACCAAAGGTCACAACTTAGCCAGCTGTTATGTCTCCAGATCACATTCAACAGGAGCCATTTAGATCCAAACCTAAGAAGCACTGATGGAGAGAGAAGGGGGTGAAGGCTGCTAACACCTTGTAAACACCTTTGCCTTCACCAACCAACTGAAACATTTAATG
>OMOT01039397.1:0-11726 GCA_900312575.1 Acanthochaenus luetkenii
ATCTTTATTTATATAGCCCTTTTATACAAGCATGTCTCAAAGGGCTTTACATTGCATCATATACATAGTACATCACACCATGCACCACACTACACACACACACATATATTTGCATGTCTTTGACTGTGGGAGGAAACCGGAGCACCCGGAGGAAACCCACGCGAACACGGGGAGAACATGCAAACTCCACACAGAAAGGGCCAGGCGAGATTTGAACCCAGGACCTTCTTGCTGTTATCAAATGAAGAGTAATTAATGACAAGATTAGATGAGATGACTTTTTTGCAACTTTACTATTTGAAAGTAGGACAATACAATCCCCAATCAACTCTCATAAATGCAGATCATAAGATCTAACACTGCTTTAACATATTAGTGATACATGTTACACTAACTTGTTTTCTGTGCTTAATAACCATATTGCCAAGGTGATGTGATTATCATGTTATTCTTAATATTCTATTTTTTTTACTTCATCCGGCACTTTTATTTATTTTGACTATTTTATTTTAATTGTATTTGATTATGTCAATAATAAACTAAAACTAGACTGTTTCAAATTATTTGTACGAGATTTCGACAGTAATGGATATATGCCCATTTATTTAATAGAATTGAATATTTGCTGAAAAATGATCGTGATTTCATTTCCATATGAAGTCAATATTGTTTGATCATATACCCATCTATTCAATAATGGCCAATTTGGCCGTATTCAAGAAACTAAGAATTTATGAGAAATATTCTGTTTTTGTCAATGGGAAAATGAATTGAGCATTTTGTTTGGGTCGCTAGTTGCCATTTTTCTTAATTCGTGGCTACTTTCCCCCCTTTTTTTGTCTTCCTGTATTGCAAATATAATTCAAAACGTATTCAGAATAAATATTAGAATACATAACATGAGATCATATTAATTTAACAGGGATAGGAAGAATATGCCTGGGACAAAGGAGAAAAGTTACACAGACACACTGAAAAAGAAACGCAGTGGCACTTTTTTACGTCTGGAAAGGAGGTTTAGTTAAAAAACAATGTAATACTGTAATACTACTACTAATAAAATAGCCAACGATTCATTATTTCCCCCCAAACTGTGTTGTACTTCCTTCTCCCCCCTCAACTCACAACTGACTGACGTAATTTTGCCGGGACACACGGTCTCTTCTATGTACAAGGATAGGTAAAGTAGACGAGGAGGTTTTAGAACAGGCGACACTTCCCGCCCCACTATCGTGGCCATGAACGGTGAGTTTGCGCCTGGTGATGTCGTCATTAGCTTACCCTTGAATTATTGGTTGTAGTCAGGAAAAGGGGATATTTTTCGCGCTTTCTGCGGTGAAAGTTCACGCGACTTGAAGAAGAGTGGCGGGAGCTGTTGTCAACCGAGGGCTGTTGTTAAGAAGTCACGACCAGAGGTGTGTATAACTTCATAAGAAATGCATCGGCGACCGATAGCTGTCTTGACAGACTTCACAGTGACTGTATGTAGGAATATCATTTGGTAAGATCGGCATTGGCACCAGGTTATTTTATGTTTACACTAAGCTTGCTAGCTAGCTAACGTTAATTTCGCTCAACCACAGAAAGGAGGCAGTTGGTGCGGTGGTAGTGTTTGTGGAACATAACTCTCGTCACAACGTTTAATGGGGCAGACCTAAAGGTTGCTGTGTGTCTTAGACGTTTTAAGGCGTAACATTAACGCTTGGATAAGTTAGAATCGACGTCAGTCATGAGTGCGCTCTCACGAAACGCAGGAAGCCTGGGCAGACCGAATACAACGCAACCTGTTCTGCGTGAAGTGACCAGAACGGTTGACGCTTGCGAGCATGCCCCAAAATGCAGCAGCTCTATTGTCTTTACACAACAGTGATGCTGGTTTCAAATAAGGAAGTGCAGTGTGGAAACTTGCCCCTCATTTGTTGCCCGTTGAACCGCTCCACCTCCTGTTTGGTACGAGAATCGTTTTTCTTTCAGTTCATATATTTGGTAACATTAGTAACCTAGCATGGGAGGATTCATTATCCAATGCAATAAATACGAGTTATTTTGCTGTTGACTTAACTGTTGATCAGAGGGGATTATTCCTTGCAAGTTCACTGCCACACTTGAAGGAGAAATTAAAATTCTATTTGGAAAAAGTATTTTATGGTGTAGCTCCTACACCATAAAACAACACTGTACTCACAAGAGAAAAGGACTGAAAACATCAACATTTAGCTTTTTGGATAAAGTTAATTAATTGCTGGTCTCGGAAAGCGTACACATTTTCTGTATGAAGTTAAAAAGTATGTTATGTTTAAAATAGAAATAGTAATATATAATGATTGGCCTTTTTACTGCTATATTTGACCTACTGTACATTTTCATAGCCTTATTGTAACATGTACTCTTACCAATAGCAGCTAATCAAAAACATAATTTACTGCTTTTTATGAAGCAATAAAATTAATATTGAGCGGAATGAAGTTCAGCCTATTGGTGGTTCCACAACACATTAAGCATATACCAGCAGTAGCTCAGGAGGTAGAGTTCCCGCCCCGCAACTGCAAGGTCGGTGGTTTGAGTCCAGCTCCTCCCGGGAAAGATTCTGTCGGTAGTGTCCTTGAGCAAGACACCTAACCCCAAATTGCTCCCGTTGAGCAGGTTGGTGCCTTGCATGCCTGACATGTAAGTCACTTTGGATAAAAGCGTCTGCTAAATGCTGTAATGTAATGTAATTCCACAAAGTTTTTCTTTAATTTACTTCTAGACATGGAGACCAAAAGACGCAACGGTGGCCCATTAAGGGGTGGTGCTTCCCAGCCCAAAAGGGGTAGAACGGGTGGCGACTTGGAGGACAGCCCATCGGTCTTCGAAGAGGAATTGTCCATGTTTGAAGAAGCAGAGATGGAAGTAGAGGATAGGGAGGAGCAGGCAGGACATGATGTTATTCCTGTGGGTAAGTGGCTCATAGAAAAGCACTTACTCATAGAGGGGAGAAAGTCACATGGTTTCCCTGGCACAGGAAGAATTTTGACCATTGATTCATAGCATACCAAAGACTGGATTTTACGTGGTTCCACACATTGGATTGGTCTAAGAGATTACTGTGTCATGTCAATGGCATGTAATACCATTTTGTTGTTAAAAACACAAATTGCTAAAAGTTAACTATGTGACTGAAATAACAAATCTTGCATGTTCAAACTGTAATTACACTGAATTTTACTATTTCTATTACTCTGTCATCACTTGATGAACTGAATTTGTGGAACTGCTTAGAACTCAGCTTAGGGTGATGTTTGTGTCCCACAAATTGATGCTTACTCAGGAACCATGTGAATTATTCGCTCCACAGAAACTCTACCCGTAGAATAATTCTCATGTTTATTTTACAGCATGATTTTCTCTGTTTGTGTAGCTAAGTAATTGGTAGAAATTCTAACCAAAACAACAACAAAAAGAATGATTAAGTTGGCAATCCAGCCATGTTTGTAAAGCGTGCCTTCCTACACATTGTGAATAATGTAACTGCCTGCTAAGCCGATACGTTTCAACTACGGAGCTAGTTAACATCTTTCTAGCAAATGTATCTTGTTTGCTTTGGTGGTTCTGACAATACGCAAGTACTTCTTAGCTAGTTGCATCACCATTGTAAACATAGTCTAGTAAAGAGTGCCCTCTCATTTATTACTTCTATATTAACCCCTGTTTCTGTGTCAGATGACCTCCTCCTGGCAGACCGTAACCCTCGCTGGCAGCGGCCTCATGCCCCTTCGCTGGACACAGTTTCTGATACGTTGGTCTTTCAGCAACTTGATCTCGACCACTATTTAGGTAATGGCAATAGCGCAGGCTTGGACGGCTATGCACTTTTCACAATACTGAGTTTAATATTTCCTGCATGTGGTTGTTTTTCAAAGAGCTAGGCTTCAGGTTGAATACACTACAAGACTGGTCAGATTTGGCCCCTCTTAATGGGGAATACCACTCAAAAACCCATTGCGGTAAAATCAGTCCCCCTTTCATAATATGGGGAGCAGTTCTAGATTTTACATCATGATGACATCGCCGATTCAAGGTTTCGTTTTCTGGCTTTGGGGGAGAACTGTTCACAAATATGGACTGTCCTGTACCATAGGAATAACATACATTTTTTAATTGAGTAATGTTCCTCTTTAAGCCATCTCTGTCAAATTTGAAGGTGAAAGTCCACTGGCTTTCTCTGAGGGTCCTGTTCTTACTGTGGATAGCAGCTTTGCAACTTAATTAGATCACAGAACACATCCACCCTCACTTATGCCATTGCTGTAGATGAGACAGTTTCTACTTTTGTGTTGTCCAGGGGCGGCAGTGGCTGGCATGCCCGGCCAGTCGCAGGGTAAAGTCCCAATCCTTCGGATGTTTGGGGTAACAGACAATGGCAACAGTGTTTGTTGCCACATCCATGGGTTTGCGCCTTACTTCTACACGCCTGCACCGAATGGTAGGTACTTCCATGTCTTACACTATACATATCTTTGCATTGTCATTTTCAAGGACAGAAGCGAAATCACTATACACTCTGTTTCGATAAAACGTTTGCTCAGTATTTCAATAGATATCCATATTCTGATCATTTCACTTTTCCGGTTGGCCTTCTTTCCCAACCCAGTTTCTGTTTATTAGAAAAATCATGCAATTTCTTCATTTGGTGAAAGGAATTCAATTCCCAAAAAAAATTCAACCCTGTATCCGTCTCCTCTGAAAAGGGTTCACACCCGATCACTTGGGTGAATTTAAAAGGGAGTTGAATTCTGCTGTGCTGAGGGACATGCGCTCCAATAAGGACAACTTGTCAGTCACAGTGTTGGCCGTGGATATCACCCGCAAAGAGAGTGAGTACAACTTATTTTTTAAATTTAGTTTGCTCTCTTGATAATGAATACACAAATGTGAAACTGCTACCAATATTCATGTTGCAGGGTTCAAATACAATATCAAATTTGAATGGGTTGCATTGGTGCCAATACGTTGTCATATTTTTTTTTTTTCAATTAATATAATTTCATTCAAATAGTAATGTGTAGGCTATTTTACGAATTGATAATATCTTCGGAAATGAAAAGCTAACATCTGTGTAGCCTACACGCCGTCTTTCTCTGTGTTGGTCTCTCCCTTGCCCCTCCCTGACTGGAGATAATGTAGAGCAAAAACAATTACTAGGGCTGTTTGATATGACAACAGTGGATTTCAAAAGTCCAAAACCGACAAAACACACAATCTCACATTATTTCCTGCAATAATATAATGGCACGTTGTCAATAAATATTCTGTGAATTCACCCGGTTAGGCTAATTACTGAGGTGTCACAAGTCCGACATTTCCTGTATAGCTACGACATGAAAGTATCTAATCTAAATAATATCAATATCATATAAAATCACATTTTATTATAGGAAATGTCGCACTGCTGTAGTTTCAGAATTCTATGCTTCAGTTCTAGAATTTGATTGTTTATGCCATCAGCGATTGTATTGAAAATGGGTTCACTACTTGAAGCTTCAATTACAGCGCACGTGAGTGACATCTGCTGGTGAAATGCATATAGTGCAATCAAATGAGGCAGTCAACCCCTGCAGTTATGTAGCCACTGCCTTCACAAAAAAGGAATCTGAAATAATGCACTTTATTTCTCTCAAGTCAGTCAATCCTTTAAAATCAACATCAGAACAGGGGATGCTAATTTAAAAGATGGGTAGTCAACAGCCTGTTCTGTATGGAATGCGAGTACATAATGAGCCACAAAGTTCGGGTCATTATTGCAGTGCAGCATAAAAAATATGGTGCGACCAAAAGATGTACTGGTGCCACCAACTGAAAAGGTTGGTAGCACCAGTGCCACCAGTGGAAACTGTTAGTTTCCAGCCCTGTGTTGCACAGTGATAGTCATTGTATTCCTTTATCATCATAGATAATATTCTTGCATTCACTCATTCCCCCCCGCAGGCATGTTTGGTTACCATGGGAAGCGGAGTCAGGATTTCTTGAGGATAACCGTGGCAATGCCTCGTCTCATTGCCCCAGCAAAAAGACTGCTGGAGCAGGGCTTTAAGTTTGGACCCTTCCCCGTCCAGAGTTACCCATCCTATGAGGCCAACATTGATTTTGAAATTAGGTGTGTGTCTCCGCCTGTCTTAGATTCTGCTTTACACATATGGTAAATGTGGTTAGACAGACAGATGGAAACATTATTTCAGATGAGCATCAAAGTGTTGTTTTCCAAATTTCCTGAACAAACGCTGTCATATACTGCTGACGGGGTTTGTTTGGTAATGAAAAACTTTGAAATTTGAAAATGGAATAATCCAGGCCTGGAAAGGTCATGGAAATTCATCTTCCAAATCTATTTGTAAGTGTTTTTTTGTGCTCATGTTGTATTTATGTTCACTGAAGGGGAAAGAAAGCAACTGTAAAGAAACATCTTGTCAGTTGAATTAAATGGCACGCTGCATTTTCCAAGCGGTGTAAGCGGACACAAATTGTTCGAGGCATTGATTTGTCTGGCTGCCTGATTGCCTTGGAAGGTAGCTTAATGAACCAAGCTAACCAAGCAAGCCATGATATGGCAGGGAAATGCAGCTTATATTTACATAGTTTTATATATGTTGTCCTACTAAGACATTTTTAATTCAGAGTTTATACATGTTTATTTTAATTAACTTAAAGTTCATGTCTTTCATTTATGTTTATCAAGGTAAACATGCTGTTTGCAATTTTGGGTCCTTGGGTAATTTCCTAGCCATATTTGAAGTTGGCTCCATTGAAGTCCCACTAATTTTGGCCATAAAAATGTGGTTCTAGGTCATAAAGAAGTCATGGAAACCCAGTGGTGAAAATATGTACAAACCCTGTGTGTAGACTGGTGTGTTAAAGTGAAAGAAGCAGTCAGTGCCTATTTAAAGTTGTCACTGTTTAGAAATGTCTTCCTCCAGCAAATAGTTGAGTAAATACTGAAGCTAAGCTTTTCAGCCTCATGATCCACTGTGTTGCCAGGTTTATGGTGGACAGTGATGTGGTGGGATGCTGCTGGATCGAGCTTCCCAAAGGCAAGTACAGAGTACGTGAAGAGAGGAGCTTGGGGGACACAGATCTTCACTACCCAAGCAAGGTCAGTCTAGATTATGTCTAACCTGTTGTATGGCATGATGCATCCTTCATCGTTCTGTACGTTTTGTGAAGTGAATCCTATTTTCACCTCGGTTCTTAAAAATAAAAAATAAACTCCTGGTCCCCTGTAGCTCGATGGGCAGAGCATGGCAATGACACTACGTGGGTTATGGGTTCACCTCCCTCTGGGGGCCACCCATACTAACTCATGCTACCATAAGGCTCTCACCAAATGACCAAACATGACATTTCTCCCCTCTCTGTCCTTCAGGTGTCCTTGTGTCAGTATGAGGTGGATGTTGGATGGACACATTTGATCAGTCACCCAGCAGAGGGAGAGTGGCAGAGGATTGCACCACTCAGGGTCTTCAGCTTTGACATTGAGTGTGCTGGAAGGAAAGGTAGGTTGTACTGGAATTATGAGTATTGTAAAGCAAGCAAAACACCACTACTGCTAGAAAACAAATGGAAAATGTACATGTATAATTTTCTTCTATAACACAAAATATAGTTCTTATGTTTAGAATACATTTTTGTGTTTTGGTGAAGTATCGGAAGAAAGTCATTTTTAGCACAGCAGCCTTCACAGGGGTCAAAACAGAGACAGATGTGGTGGAACCAAAAGTTACACATAAACAAAAATTACCTGTAAGTACCACTGCAACAGTGGAAAGACCTTTATGAATATACATGTTCTGCACTATAATTACATGTATCCAGTGATTCTAACAATTCTGTTCATTTCTTGTGGACACTTAATACTTTTGGATATCTATAAGCTACAGCGGCTCACTGCATTTTGCGTTACGTGTACCTTCCAAAAGTTTGCATGTCAGCCTCATAAACAAAGCACTTACAACAGTGGTTGCTAGACAGTTGTCTAGCAAAAGTAGGTAAGCTATTTGGCCCCGCTGTACATGCATTCTTAGCAACTGAACACGCATGTAAAAAAGCCCGGCACATTCTGATGTGTTTTCTACAATGCTAACAATATGGATCCCACATTGATTTAATGCAAATGCAGCGTTTGACTCAGGCGGGCACTCTCTCTCTTCCAGGGATCTTCCCAGAAGCAGACAAAGACCCTGTGATTCAGATAGCGTCTATGGTGCAGAGGCAGGGCGAGAAAGAACCCTTCATTCGCACCGTGTTCACCCTGCAGTCCTGTGCCAACATCGTAGGCTCTCGGATACTGTGCTTTACACAAGAGAAAGAGCTGCTTCAGGTATATACACACATAGGCTTCGGTGTGTTTTACTCTTAAGGCGCTATATTTTAACATGTTTTCCTTGTTACCTGTTCTACTAGGTCCGCTTTCCTCGTTCACCTGTCATGTCATTGTGTGTGTCTGTGTGTGCAGAGCTGGGCGAAGTTTGTGAGGACAGTGGACCCAGACATCATCACTGGATACAATATCCAGAACTTTGACTTTCCCTACCTGCTCAACAGGGCCGTTCATCTAAAGGTTAGACAGAGCCACATTCATTCACACCTTCCAAGCAATACCAATGCGTGAAATGTTCTTGGCAGGTAAAGATTAATGTGATACGTGTCAATGCTTAATTAGTCAAAATCTGGTGTTCCCTTTGTGGACTAATCACTTATTCCCCTCTTTGTCTAGAAAATATTATTTGGAGTAGCAGTACTTAAGATCTCTCCTTTCTGGTTGGGGATTGAATCCTACATGGCCACAGTAGGGCCTTCTTCTCGCCCACTGTACTTACTAATAAGTGTTCCTTTGTGTTAAGGTGGATCAGTTTCCCTACCTGGGCCGAGTGCGAGGCCTGAAGTCGGTGTTGCGAGACTCAAGCTTCCAGAGCAAGCAGATGGGCCGCCGAGAGAACAAGATCATGAACATGGAGGGACGGGTTCAGTTTGACCTGCTGCAGGTCAGCACTTTCTATCATGGTTTAAGAATAGTTGGCATGAAGTGCAGAATTGATCTTTGCTTTAGCCCACTGACATGCACCCACACGCACAGACGCATGTTCATACAGTAAATATGTGGTATATCAGTAGAATAAGACTAGTTTCAGGAAAAGATGGCAGATATTGAAAAACTTGCACAAAACATCTGGTTCTGTGTGGCCACAACTTAGCACTGCATCCTGTGAGTACAGTCTGACTGGTGTTTCTGTTTGTCAGGTGCTCCTCAGGGACTATAAATTGCGCTCATACACACTGAATGCTGTCAGCTACCACTTCCTGCAAGAACAGAAGGAGGATGTGCAGCATTCCATCATCACTGATCTGCAGGTAAGGCCAGCGGATCATTTAGCTGTGCTGAAATCCTTCAAATTGCAAAACATATATGGAAACAATTTTGTAGGCAAAATTGATTTGATTTGCAGTTGGGATGCTTTTGACTGCATGTATCAGTAATACTTTCTTTGTGAATTTGTTAGTTATTTGAATAACATTCTACTTAAAGCATTCAAGTGTAATAGATGATGTGATGTAATGATGGCGCAAAAGCCTTTTGGAGCTCTTAAAACTGGTTGTTACGTCTCCTGAAGAAAATGAGAAATCTTCCTATCATGACGGTGATGACATCTGGTTATGGATATAGGGCATTATGAGCCATCATAATGTATTATAGATATCCTGTTACCACTTTACAGAACAGCATGGTAGTAATGTACTGTGCATAGAAACTACCATCTCTAATTCCAGGAGGTAAGAAAGCATGGGATTAGTTGGTAACTGATCGATATGTGTTCTCCCCCCGCCCCCTTTTCCTCCACATCAGAACGGCAACGAACAGACACGCCGACGTTTGGCCGTCTACTGCCTGAAAGACGCCTACCTCCCACTGCGCCTGCTGCAGAAGTTGATGTGTGTGATCAACTACATGGAGATGGCCAGAGTCACGGGCGTGCCCCTCACGTACCTGCTCTCAAGGGGCCAGCAGATCAAAGTTGTCTCTCAGCTACTGCGACAGGTAAGGAAGGAATACATGTTGGAGAGTTATTGCTGGATGCATCCTGTTTATGGATGGAAACGGTAAGAGTCTGTATGTGTGTGTTAGGCCATGAAACGGGACCTGGTCATGCCAGTTGTGAAGACGGAAGGAGGAGAGGATTACACTGGAGCTACAGTCATTGAACCAGAGAAAGGGTATGTACTTCTCTGTGTGTGTGTGTATGAAACTGCTCTGCTCTTGGTGCACATTTTTCTGTCTTGTAGGTGCGTGCTTCTCAAGTAACTTTCCATCACCTCCTTCTCTGTATAGATACTACAGCATTCCCATTGCCACCCTGGATTTCTCCTCCTTGTATCCGTCCATTATGATGGCTCACAATCTGTGCTACACCACCCTGCTTCAGAAAGGCTCAGCGGAGAAACTGGGGTTTGGATTTCTTTATCTTTATGGGAATTTGTCTTGAAAATCCAGAACCTGTTTGCTTTTGTCACATATTTTTTATTTTATTTTACTTGGACAAGTTTGGCCATTTTAATTGGCTGTCAAATGTGTATCAAGAAGTTTATGAAATGATACAGGCACTCAACAACTTTTGTTTCCCTCAACTTTGTTTCCTTGCTGTTGGAATTTTAAATTTTAACCATGAACTGTGGTCTCAGAGAATATAGCACTTGTCTGACATTAGTCCCGTGGGCTGAATATGGCCCACAGACTTATTTAGGTTTTCATAATACATTTTTGCCTGCTGTCTCTCCTCACTTCAACTGGTATATGAAAAAGTGTCCCATCTATATCCAGTATAAGCACTCTCAGTTCTAGCCTAGGTGTGTTTATTGTGAATTTGAGTGAACTAATCTTTGACGTGGTTGTGTCTCTTCAGCCTGTCGCCAGAGGACTTCATCAAGACTCCGACTGGTGACCAGTTTGTCAGGAGCTCCATAAGGAAAGGACTTCTGCCTGAGATTCTGGAGAACCTGCTGTCTGCCAGGAAGAAGTTGGTACCAGTCCAAATGAATCGCAAAAATTACTTTAATTGGAGTGAGAAGTTAGCAATGGTAGCAAAAGGCAGGAAATCCAGTTGATCACCACGAATGCAAACTTAAGATGGTTCTCTGCCAAGCTGTTCTTTCCAGCAGAAAGCTTTGATAACCTCAGTAGTTCTGCAGTTGTGTACTGTACTTCAAACATGTCCTCACAGCTGTGTAGATTGTGGGTATTAGATTAAGATTCAACTTGCTACTTCAGTGTATTTACTTTCTTGATCCCTAGATTCACTCCTACTGTTTCACGTATTACCGTATTTTGCGGCCCATAGGGCGCACCGGCCTATAGGGCGCACTGTCAATGAATGGTCTATTTGCGATCTTTTGCCATATATAAGGCGCACCTGCCTATAAGGCGCACCTGCCTATAAAGCAACGGCCTATAAAGCACCCGACTATAAAGCACCCGACTATAAGGAGCATTAAGCGAAACAAAACAGTCAGATAGTTCAGTCAGTCAAACTTTATTAAGCACATTCACAATAACTCTCAACATTGTGCAAACGTGCAAAGAGCATATTCACAGTAACAGTGTTCAGTTGTATATTCAGAATAACAACATTGTGCCAACGTAACACGTAAAATAAACACACGATAGGTCTTCACAATACCTCGCCATTGTTCGCCAGTAA
>OMOT01039399.1:4627-18349 GCA_900312575.1 Acanthochaenus luetkenii
GTGTGAAGGAAACTGGGCTTGGCTGGGACCGGTGGTGGTAGAGGGAGGAGGGGTGGGCTGGGACATGATGGCTGCAGCCTCAGCCAGACAATCTACAGAAAGTCAAGTCTTTCAAATATTAAGGCTTATCGATTTACTAATTTAGAATCGGTTCCCGTTTAGAACCAGGTTTCGGGGGGCATCCCTACCCACAAGGCTCACCGCGAGGATTTATTTACTGCGTTCCCACCGCATCGCAGTATTGCAGTTTGAAAATGAAATAATTGGACAGTAAGAAACAAATATTTAAATGACACGTTTTAATGTAAATAATGCCTATGCTAATTAGAATTAAATAAGACATTGAAATTGGAAAAAATATGTAAATGCCTTGGGCAAGCGCCGCATTAATAGCTTATTATGACCGCTCACCACTGCTGTGATGGTAAACGGCAGCGAATGTTAAGCAAGAGTAGCGAGAACCATTGCCTAGATCAAAAAAGTTATTAGGTTTTCAGCAGTAAAATCCTGTGACTGGCTGAATTCCATTGTTACTGTAAAGCTGTTAGACGTGTAGCCTATCTTGTATTTGCAATAAATACAACTATTTAATTGGGATTGGGACGAAACGGGTGTCTCGCTGCTCATGCTGTTTTCTAGCTCTGCCAATGATGAGCGTGCATTTGCTATTGCTACTTTGCAATAGTACAGCCTGTGATTGGATTATAAACAAGTATGACCAACCGACTAGTTGCTGGGCGCAGCTAAAAACATGGGGATAACGTTATATCATCTGAGACTCGTCTCAATTCGTCTTGCAGTGTTGTTTCCGTTTAGTCATATTTTCGTCAATAAGATCATCGTTGACTAAATTGGAAAAAAACATTTGTCAACGAGCATTTTCATCATTAATTTCGTTGACAAGATTAACACTGCGGGCAACTACTATCTTTTTTCATTAAAACTTATATTATTCTTTGTTAGAGGATCTCCTTCCTGTGCACTCCGGCAGATGATCTTCCTGTGACTAAAGCACAGAAGAAAGCTCTTGAACAGTTTGATGTGAACAGATCCTTCAACACCATGGTGCCCCAGCGAGTGTGGTCAAACAAGTGTTTTTTTCAACCAGTAGAGTATGGATGAATAGGTCAAACACTTACCATATGAGCCATACTGATTCAGCGCTTGTCCACTGTTAAATGAGTCCATCAACACATTTTGAGTAATATGATTAATTGTGGAATCATAACTGAATACAGGATCACAACCAGAGGTCCAAGGCTGGACTTAAACCCTGGACATCGTAGGTACAGGGCTATGTGCTGTAGCTACCTGAGCCACCGGGACTCCCCAACACTCCTGTAGACGCCACTTCCCACATAGTGTGGAAGCTCTACTGTACACCATGCATACAGTTTGTGTTGGATTATGGTATACAAATAAAAAAATCAATGTTAATGATAAACTGGATTATGATTATGGAAACATCAAATGCAAAGAGGAGACATTGTGCAAACCCGTTGGCTCTAACAGTCAGGGTTATGTAGATTACATTAGTACTGTAGGCCTGGCGAGAGGTGTAATTTTAACCAGTTTCATTATAGTTTTGATATATAATAATTTGTCTATCTTATTCATTTATCAAGGCTTTATAGAATTGTGGGTTGTCATACCAATGTTTTATGACTGATTTTAAAATTTAAATAATTAATGCACTTAACTGACCATGAGAATCATTGATTGATTTACTGCGTTTGTACAGTGGGTGGATGGCAGGATGGTGGTGGTTTGTACATGTTATAGCTAGAAGGCATGTATAACACTTTCAGACTTAAGGGTAATTTAGACTTCTGTGTTGTAGCTACGTCGCAGGTCTTTCTGGTGCCAAAGAAGCCCACAGAGGTTGCTGCCGTAGGTTACGTGCACCTCCAAAACTAACTGGCCAAGGCTCTGTTTTGGCTCCTATTCTGTTTTCCTTTATACATTACATTACATCATTATACATGCTTCCTCTAGGTCAATTTATGAGTCGCTTTAAGGGTATTTCATATAATTGTTATGCAGATGACATACAATTATATGTCTCCTTCAAGCCTAGTAATTCTGATAATTTGGCTGTTTTACATGACTGTTTAATTGGCATTAAGGATTGGACGTTGGAAAACAATTCTACATTGCCCCTGACAGTACGGTTCCCATGGTTAAACAGTGCATTGGCTCCCTCTTCTCCTGTCTACTTCGACCAGGCTATGAGCTTTGACCAGCATATTAAATAATTGTCAAGTTCAAGGTCATTTCTATTTATTTATATAGCGCTTTATCACAAACATGTCTCAAAGGACTTTACAGCAAATGAGCCAAACTAGATCTACCTGAACAATCAATGGAATTACAGAATAGTATAAGACAAACATAATTATTATTCATTTGTCTCATCTCGCCTGGACTATTGTAATTCCCTTTTTACATACAGTACCTCAGCAAATCATCCCTTGACCGCCTACAAGTGATCCAGAACACAGCCGCCAAGCTTCTGACCAGGTTCAACAGAAGATGTCATCACTCCCATCCTGAGATCACTACACTGGCTTCCCATTTAATTTATAATTAATTTCAGAATTCTTGTGATCACACACAAAGCTCTGCATGGTCAGGCACCTGCCTATATTGGTGAATTAATATATCCCTACTCCACCAGTAGGTCTCTTAGGTCATCTGATCAAGGATTGATGGCTGTCCCTCAATTTAAACTAAAAACTAAAGGTGATCGAGCATTTGAAGTTGTTGCCCCCAAACTCTGGAACAGTCTCCCTTCGGATTTAAGATAATAATAATACTAATAATACATTTTATTTGTATAGCGCTTTTCTCAGTACTCAAAGATGCTTTACATTTTAAAAGCACATGAGAGAAAAAAACAATTAAGGACATCAACAGCAATACATTAAATCTAAATTACAGTGGAAAGAAAAAGAAGGAAGGAGAGTATGGTGCACGGATTTCACATATTAAAAGCAGGGATGTTTTGAAGGAGGGGGGTGAAGTGGAGTCCCGGATGTATTTGGGGAGAGAGTTCCAGAGGAAAGGGGAAGCGATGGACACTGTTGACTCCTTTAAAACGTGGCTAAAGACCCATCTTTTCCGTATGGCCTTTGTTTAGTTCCCCTGGAGAACTAAGCTTGCCTTGAACATCGAACGTTCCCGGCTGAATAATCTGCTCACCGGTTTACGGGCCGATTCTCCATTGTTGAAGTGCACATGATGTTACGTGTTGCACAATGGGGGTTGTGGTACACAAATGGGCCTGGCGTCACATGGGATTGCCTAGTCTTGTTGTTGTATGTGTATGTGTTTGTTTTGTTTTTAAATGTATATTGTTTTTATTATTGCTTGTGAAAGCTCTTTGTGACTGCTCTTGAAAGGTGCTATATAAATCAATCTTACTTATGAAATTAAATTAAATGAACACCTTCCAAGTGCCAAATGTTGGACAAATTTGTCTTTGGTGGATAAATCAATAAGGGCCGCCTGCCACACTGGCCGGTATTACACTAGAGATTAAACTGTTAAAAATGTTCCTTTTGTTGTCACTCTTCCAGTTCGACCGATATGGGTCTATTCCATAATTTTATAATAAAACCTCTCATGGCTGATATTTTGAGTGAATATTAGATATCTTTGAAATCAACCAATTTCATGCCAAAACATTAAAAGGATTTGGTGTTTACCCCCTCATGTACAGCATGTGGGCGGCACGGTGGATAAAAGCGTCTCCTAAATGCTGTAATGTAATGTAATGTCAACATGGGACACTAAAACTCTCCACTGAAACCAGTGGCGAGCGCTCATCATAAGCTATAAATGCGATGCATGCCCGAGGCATTTGAAAAGGATGAGAATATGTACATATAACAATTTCTAAAATAATACTTTCTTTGTTTTTTTATTTTCGATTTCAATGTAATATTTTATTCTAATTATGATAAACATTATTTACCCTGCCCACCCCTTCATCCAAACTGCTCTCCAACCTGCCACACGCCGCCCCGGTCTTCACCCTCCATTCGGTCCGGACAGAGACGCCTTCCTCTAACCATCCTGCCACACTCCGGATTCTGGACAGTCTCTTCCACTTCCTCCTGCCTGTTCACCGCAATAAACCTCCAGATCACTATAATCCATTCCCTGTGTCTGTGTCCTGCGTTAGGGTCCGCCTGTACCCTGAGACGTAACCGAACGAACTGGCCAACAATGGATCCAGCGGACACGGACATGGTATAGCTTGGTTGGGCCACAGCCTGGCATCGCCAGACCAATTAGCAAATGCGAAGGTTGTTGCTATGGTCGTCATGTGATGACAAGGCACTTTCGTAGCCTATTGGATAGACCTACAAGAGCTACAACCAATCGGAGCAACAAAACGTGGGTTTTCTCTTTACTCTGTCACACGTCACTATGTTACTCACATGAGCTAACGCAGTCAAATAAGTAGCCGAATTAGATGACGTTGAGAAATTGTAATGCTATAGATAGATTTGTTTTTAAACGTCCTCGGACAGAGGAGGGACCGCCACCGGTAACGGTGACTTTTCAACATAACACCTGAGGGGGAAGATGACAAGCAGGAGCCCGCTTCTCCCACCTGCCAGGGGGAAGAAGATGAGCAGAAGATGAGCTATACCAAGTTAAGCATCTGCTGGAAAGAGAGAAAACACAGGGACATGAATGACATGACAGAATTGCATCAACACATCGATACCAGAACCAACACGTGACAACAGACGGATGTAGATGTAGATTACTCTACAGCACAACAGAAACGTTAGGCCTATAATGTCAACAGAGGGGGGAAAACTAAGCTTTACTAACTCACCATTAAAATGGCTGAATCCGGCGAGTGTCGGTGTCGAACCGTCTCAGAACAAAATCCTTCCAGTCATTACTCGAAGGGCATCTGCCCCAACTGGTCCTTTCGTGTATGAAGCTCGTCGATGCTCTGTGAAAATGTGCTTAAGCGTGGAAAACGCATTTTCCAATGTGGCAGTGGAGGCACCGAAGGTTACGGCGTGTTTGAATGCATTGAGTACAGTTGGCCTCCAGGGGTTTGTGTTGTGTGGAGAGGAGACGTTTAATTGTCCACTTTTCTTCTGTCTCCTCTTTATTGATTTGTGCGCGGGTGAACTCCTTTGCAACAGCAAATTCTGATTCAACAATAGGCGACTTTGTCAAACTCATCGTGGGCTTGATGGACCTCTGTACAGCTGTGTGTTGCGCTCGTTAAAGCGCACGCCGATCTCTCCCATCGCCGCAGGCTCCACCTGACCAACAGTAGGTTGTGAGGTGTTAACTGCACTATCTTCGCTCTTTGCGCTCGCCTCGCCCCCAACTGTTTCTTTGGGTGTTGCAGCATTTGTCCTTTCTGCTAGTGACTTGTTTGGACCACGAGAACGCCATTTTGTTATGTCCATGATTTTGACACTAGTTAGCTCAATCGATTAAGCCACATTTTGCAGTATTCTTTTCCTTGTGTGTCACATGTAATTACCACCTGAATAGACAAAATCACACACTGCTGTTCCGTTCCGGGGTCCTGCCTCATTCCCATTGAAACTGCAGCAGATATCCAACTAGGGAGAAATTAAAGCATCATTAAAGTTTGGTAGAGATTTGGGTTGTGTAGTTACCTTGTCATGATGTAATTCCAAATATTGGTGCGATATCTTCAATAGTTGCTCCGAAGAGTAAAACTTGATAATCCCAAATTGCGTTGATTTCTCTCCCCGTACACATAGATGGCACGGAGAACCGGGTGTCAAAGTCACACTTTTAGCACACAAACTAACAGGAACAAAGCAGATTCTGCAAATGTATAAAATAACAAAACCCAATTCAGTGTTTTTGGACATAAACATTTCAACTTCGTGTTGGTTTTACTATTTCAATTAGGAAGACAAATGCCCCTTTGCTTGCATGAGTTGAGAGACAGTTTACCTTTACCAATCATTATAAAGACACAAAAATCAAACTGTAACAGGTTTTGTTATTTTATACATTCAGAATCCGCGTTGTTCACGTTCGTTGCGAGCTAAACGTGAGACTTTGAGACCTGTTTCTCTGCGCCATGCAAGTCAATGGGGAGAGAAATAAACACTATCTTGGATTATCTATTTCTAATGAACGGAGCAACTATTGAAGATATATTGCTAATATTTGGAGTTACACCATGGCGAGGTAACTACACAACCCAAACCTCTACCAAACTTTAATGATGCCTTAAGCAGGGGTCCTCAATCCCGGTCCTCGAGGTCCGGTGTCCGGCAGGTTTTTTGATCATCCCTGGCAGTTAATAAGTCCCACCTGTTCTGTGTCTACTTGAGACCAGATGTCTACCTGAGACCGGATGTCTACCTGAGACCAGGTGTGGGCGGGACTGGTCTGATGTCCAGATGTCAGACGGATCTACCTGCGGCCTCATCCAGGCAGAGGAGCGGCACGGTGTCACGGGAGGCGGCGTAATCGGCCATGAAAGGGAGTCCGTGCACCACAGGGAGTCCATGCACCACGCAGCAGCTGAGCGCGCTGCGGGAGAACCCCATGTTGCAGGCCTGGCACCACTCGCCAGAGCTCTTGTCATAGCTCTCCACGTTGAAGGTGGTGGTGACGCCGTTGAAGCCTCCGACCACAAAGAGCCGGTCGTCCACCACCGCGATGCCAAAGTTGCTGCGCGCGTTCAACATGGAGGGCACGGCTCGCCAGGTGTTGGTCAGAGGGTAGTAGGCCTCGGCGCTCTGCAGGCGGCTGGTTTCGTTGAAGCCGCCCACCTAGGAGAGGAGAGGTGGAGTATTGGTGAAATGTTTTCAGTGGAGGTGGGACTGATGTGGGAAGTGGGATAATTCCTGGCTGGTAGGTCGTATGGGTAAAGAAATGAACACCAAGTGCCAATTGTTTTAGTGTCAGCAGCTCTTTAAGGCAGAGTGACCTACCACACCTATTCAATGGTAGAGAAACTCTGGGATACATCACTGCCTTTTAAATTAAGAATTACTTTACAAGAAACATAATTGAACAATTAAATGAATAAATAAAATGAACAAAATCATGTCAGGTTCTCCAGACTGTTTTTCTGTATCTGTGAAGATCCATCATATCGGAGGTGGACGACACTGACTGGCTGATAAAGGATTTTTCATTAAGGGCCAATATCGACTTGAAACCACTGGTAACCAAACATCCTCTAATATCCGACTCGAGTCACCTCTGCGTTTCAGAGTGTGTGAACGTCACATGAGTGTCAGCAGTGTTTGTGTGCTCCTTACTGCATAGATGTGCTCTCCATAGGCGATGACGCCCACCCCGGTGCGCCGGCTTTTCATGGCGGGGATCAGCTTCCACTGGTTGGTCACAGGGTTGTAGCACTCAGCTGTCGACAGGCACACACTCCCATTGTAACCACCGCAGATATACAACTAGGGAGAAATAAAGGGGCATTAAGTAGTGGCGACCAGTAGGAATTACAACAACATTGACTGTAGGTTTCTGGCTCAGCTCATGGTGGCCTGTAATAGGCTCTGTGCACAAGTGTAGCGACGAACATCCGGTTTTCCCAAAGGTCGGCAAATCAGTTTCCGGTTTTACTTCCGCATCGCATAACAGCAATTTGAGCTTCCACTGCTTCCCAAAAAACACAAGTCTTCGTGTACAATGGCTGCACAAAATTAGGAGGACGGGGTTTTCGGTGAAGATATGTTGAGCGAAATCGAGGCGCTGAGGCAGCAACTCCAAACATATCATCTACAAAACACGTGTGGACTGCAGCAGTTTGACCAATGGTCATATAATAATCAAGTTACAGTTGTGATTGTAAAATGGCAGACTTAACTTCATTAAAGCAGGAGTCAAACAATTGACACTTATTGTGTTAACATGGTGGGGAGGCTTGTTATTAATCATGAAAAACATTAGCCCTTAACAGTGAGATAAAAAATAATTTGATGCATAGCAGTGAAGGTAAAAATGATTGCTTGCATAACAGTGAAGGTACAATGATTGATGCATAATATATATTTTACAAAAATAAAATATCATAGTAAATACTTCTTTTTCATAACTTCTTTCAGTGTTTGATCATTCCTTTATAGGACACAATCTTGTTTTTTTTAATGTATTATATATTATTATTTATTTTTATATTTCTAATACTATTCTATAATCACATACCAAATATTATGTACTATGTGTGAGTATGTTGTATAATGTCAATTGCACTAGATCTAGATCCATAATTGTTTTCATTTGAAACATAATATCCTTAAGCACCTTAAAGGAATGACTACGTTGAGGTAAAGCATAAGAACACCAGTAAGTGGAACAGGAACACATGAAAAAAATAGCTAATGAACAAAACAGTACATGAACAAGAACGCATTAACCCAGTTTCTGGGGACCAGCTAGGTCAACTTAGCTGCCTACAATAACCACATCTTTCAGCATGTATAGATTTAAGAGTCGCCAGGAACGCCAGAAACTTGGGTCATTAAAGTAACTCCGCTTTCCTCATGGACACCCTAACACTCACGTCACCCGAGCCCGGATCATTGTTAGAAACTGTGAGGGACAGAAAGATAAATCAGTAAACAATGAACAATTTTTGTTTCAAATTTAATAAAACGACAAGCTAACATCATAAAGAAACGCAAAGCTATGAACATGTCGGCAACTAACGTTAGCTAGCTAGCTAAAAAGAAGTCGGCAGGTTATCGATAAAGTCATCTACTTACCCTCGTAGTTGTGTAGATAACACGATATGTATACTTTGAATCCCTTTCCCCGTCTTGCTTCTGGGAGCGGAGGAACGGGCATCAACGATACGGTGGACATCGTTAACGTTTATTTTAGACAGATCTTTAAGACATCTCGAAAAATGCGACATTGTTGTTTGACGTGGAAGTAAAACCGGAAAACGATGTGCCGGCCTCTGGGGAAATTGGAAGTTCGTCGCTACACTTGTGCACAGAGCCCATTGACACAAACAATAAAGTCACATTTTCACAACAGAGAGGAGTACGTGAGCTAATTAGAGCAGAGATCCAACAGAAACATCTAGTGAAGAGCTAATATATATCTCAATGATGAATCCTACAATAATAAGGCTGCTTTGTCATTTTCCATTGTCCCTGAGCTACAGCTGTTGTTTCAGTTGTTTCTAGCTGCTGCTCAGCTCCGCCCACCTTGCCGTTGAGTGTTGTGGCATTGGCGTCGCTCCTGACCTCGAGCATGGGTGGGAGCATGGTCCACTGGTTGGTCTTGGGGTCGTAGCGCTCTGCGGTTTTGAGTCGATTATTTCCATCGAAGCCTCCCATGGCGTAGATGCAGCCGTTCAGCACAGCCACGCTGACGTAGCAGCGACGTGAACTCATAGGCGCCACCTCGCACCAGGTGTGGGCGACTAGGTCGAACTTACGCACGCTGCTGAAAAAGTCAACGCTGTCAAAGCCACCGACGCAGTAGACTGAGCCGTTGAGGAAAGCGGTGTCGTGGTAAGCCCGAGGACACTCCTTGTAATTGGTCACGTTGAGCCAATGGTTGGCGCGAGCATCGTACGCTTCTAAGCCATTGGCCGAACTGTCACGGCTCCAGCCTCCAATGGCCAACAGGATGGCAGAGGGCAGGCGTGGGCGGGTCAGAGGGTTGTGGAAATCAACGTTGGAGATCTTGTTTTTGCTGAAGTTGTATATGGCACTTAGGGCACTGATGATAATGGGTTTGCACTCCCTACTGTTCTGCACCAGAGTGTTGTTCTTCACGTTCTTCATGAAGTAGTCAGCAGTCATCAAGGCCAGGCGGACCTGGACAGAGACAAGAAGACACAAGTTAGGAATTAAACCGTCTAAACAGATTCCTGAGATGAGGCAGATATTTGTGAATATATCCTATAGTTCTATGATATTCAAAGCGCACAAGAATATTCATTGCATCTGTCATCTGGAAGCCATAGCTTTGACCCTTGCACTCTCTAATATTCGATCTAGGTCTCCAGACCACTTTTCTGACGTCTTGGATTTGTCTCGGTCTCGTGCCTATTTTGACTTTTCGCGATTTCAGTCATTATAGGATGTAGACTCACATTTTTCCTGCCTCCCCAATTCTTCCAAAACAATTCAAAGATGTGTTTTTCTCCGCCTGGTCCACATTCGTTTAATTTCTCCCCAGCACCACTAACATTGAAAGGGATTATACCTAATTATTTGCTAATATGTAGCTGTCCTCAAACATCTATTCATTGATTAGTCAAAATCGTATGCATTGACCAGTTGGATGGGGTTTAGTGCAGAGCTCCTGCAGATACATCTACATCTCTGTTCACCCTTAAAATAGATTATTTGTGCATTTAGAAAGACATGTACAAAGTTTATTGTCTATTTTGGTCTTGAATTGGACTCGATTTGCCCTGATCTCGGTCTTGACATGGTCTTGACTCCCTTTGGACCCGGTCTTGTAATTGACCTGATCTTGTAATTTACCTGGACTCGACTAAGGTGGTGCACAGCCCTGATTATACTGTTGCACTAAGACCATCATCATCTAAATGCCAAAGATGTCAAAGTAAACAGAATCCATCCCTCGATTACCTTGGGCAACAGCGTGGAGATGTGACCTTTGCGTTCCTTGGGAAAGTGGGCGATCCAGCGGAGGATGGCCTCAAACACTGTGCTCTCCTGCTTCACATTGAGTGCATCCTTCTCAATGATATCAGTCAGCTGCTGCAGAGAGAGATCCAGGAACTCTTCGGAGGCCCTGACAATCTCCGTAAAGTGATGCAGGATGAACCGGTAGGCCTTGCGCCTCAGGTCGGGGCAGTAGTAGATGTCCATAAACTTCCAGATGCCGATGCAGTTCTCTGTGCAAAGCTGCTCCTCCAGGAAGTCGCAGCAGGCGTTTAGGATGCCCATGATGCAGAACTGGTCCGCTGCTACCAGAAGCTCCAACACGTTCTCCTCCGTCACTTGAACAGAGCGGGTGTAGGCGTACACAATGATGAGGTGCATCATATTGGACGACAAGCCGGGGATATTGAAGACCCGCTTCTCTGGGGTCGACCAGCCGTGGGTGAACAGAGCTCTGTGGGACCGGGATGGGGAGGAAGTGAAAATAAACTGCGTGTGACCTTCTCATGTTATTTTCTCACAGCACAAGATGTACAAGAGTGCACACACACACACACACACACACACACACAACCAGGCTTCATATCTTAAAGGAGAATACCAGAATAATTTATAGTTGTAGCCCATTTACTTCTGTCTACGTCTATTTTACATTTCCCACAATCATTTTTCAATGAAAATTTCTATTTCAATTTCGGCTGTGAGTCTTGGCGAACCCACAGTCGGTACAACTAAGCCACGTATATATATTTCTCAATAACCTTTAAACATTTACATTGTTTTTCGTCTTTTTATTTATACTTCTTCGTCATTTTTATTGTAACAAAGACACCCTAAATAAAATAAAAGACATGGGATGTGACGGCATCGTTTGTAAAGCGACACGTGTCTGGAGAAGTGAAGTATTAATGCGGTGAGAAGTGATGCGGTGAGAAGTGATGCGGTGAAAAGTGATGCGGTGAGAGATCGTTATCTGGTTTTGATTTCCAGATGCAGTTCAGACTGTCACTTCTTTTCCATCATTCCAATGCTCCTTCTCATCCAAAGCGTGTAACCCCACCGACAACACCGCTATATACTCACTTGAAGTACGAGCTGCATCTGCACAGGATGATCTTGTGGGCGTGAAACTCGACGTCACCGGACCTGAGCAACACGTCACACAGTTTCCCCTCCAGACGGAGCTTGTTAAACAAGTCTGAAGCCTCGTCTTGTTCGTCTGTCTTGTGGTCCATATGATAACCTGTGTCTCTTGGTGCCGCTGTCCATCCCAGGCGGGTCCGACCAGCGGTCAGCATGAGAGTCATAAACCCTCTAGCATCGCCTGGTCCGACTCTAAATGAGAATGGGTTTTTTATTGCATCACGAGGCCTCCAAATAAATGTCGCTTAAAGCGGTGGATATTATAGTAATACAGAAATACAACTAAAAAGGACAATTTCATTATTTATTTTTATGGTGTGAACTCCGGGAGAGGTGGCCGTTCGTGCGTCATAGTGTCCACTGGAGATGAGGGGAACTTCCCCGTCACGCGCGCGCGGGGAGTCCCGCTGAAACGAAGCGCAACGCCTCGAAATACACGCGCAGAGATGGCAATACATCGTTGGTACATATCGTGCCGAGTTTATACATGTTCCCGGTGAAATGTTGAAGTATGTGGGCTACATATGATCGACACATGAGTCGATGAATACTTCATGAAACTTTCTCCAGAAGTGTTCTCACATTCACAAAAGTGATTCTTCATTTTACTAAGGGAATCGCTATTTTTTTATCTGTTTATTTACTAGCCTAAATAAAAGATCAAATAGACTGAAAATAGGAATGTTTAGTCTACTCATCAATCCATGACGAATATTTATAATTAATAATAAACCAAAAGGAATATATAACAGAAAGGTGACCATGGAGAGATGGGACCATTATCAGCTGTTGTATGTAGCCACATAGGGGGGATGAAACCAACACAACCAAATCAGTGTACACGGGAAACGACTTACATACCATCACACATACTACACCATGGCATGCATACATCACATACTAACTACATCATATACATACTACATCATATATAATGAATCCCTGTGATGGACCGGCGATCTGTCCAGGGTGTTTCCCTGCCGTCCGCCCAATGCATGCTGGGATAGGCTCCAGCCCCCCTGTGACCATCCTACATTTCACGTCCAGCGGCTCTGTGCTCCTCGTCACGGTGGCTCAGTGGTTAGCACTGTCGCCTCACAGCAAGAAGGTCATGGGTTCACATCTCACCTGGCCCTTTCTGTGTGGAGTTTGCATGTTCTCCCCATGTGTGTGTGGGTTTCCTCCGGGTGCTCCGGTTTCCTCCCACAGTCCAAATACGTGTTTGTGTGTAGTGTGGTATATGATGTGATGTAAAGCCCTTTGAGACATGCTTGTATAAAAGGGCTATATAAATAAAACTTGATTGATTGTTCTAAAGATGTGTGAGAAATCATATGTGTGAAATCACTTTACATTGAGTTTTGATGGCGTTCACTCGGTCAATGGAACAAAAGAGGAGAAGTAGAGGGAGAGTTTCACACCTGTCCATCACCCTGTAGCGTAAGTTGGAGGTATGTTGCAGAGAGAAACCCTCGTTTGTTATCATCCTGAAAACGGCCTTTCAAGCCCAAACACTTGGGGGAAAGTCGTGGAAGGATGAGACCCATGTTGTGTTTGAGGAATGTGAAATCTCAACTCCCTTTCTAGTGTTAATAGAGAAAATAATAGACATGAAGCTTAAGAGACGCTGCAGGTCGCGGTGACGCGAGTGTGGCACGGTGGCGCAGTGGTTAGCACTGTCGCCTCACAGCAAGAAGGTCCTGGGTTCAAATCTCACCTGGCCCTTTCTGTGTGGAGTTTGCATGTTCTCCCCGTGTTCGCGTGGGTTTCCTCCGGGAGCTCCGGTTTCCTCCCACAGTCAAAGACATGCAAATATATGTGTTTGTATGTACTGTGGTGTATATGATGTGATGTACTATGTATATGATGCATGCAAAGCATACTTGTATGGGGGCGGCAGCTCAGGAGGTAGAGTTCACGCCCCGCAACTGCAGGG
>OMOT01039403.1:0-22278 GCA_900312575.1 Acanthochaenus luetkenii
CTCTCTCTCTCTCTCTCTCTCTCTCTCTCTCTCTGTCTCTCTCTCTCTCTCTCTCTCTCTCTCTCTCTCTCTCTATCTCTGTGTCTCTCTCTCTCTCTCTCTCTCTCTCTCTCTCTCTCTCTCTCTCTCTGACTCCCTGCCCAGGCAACAAAAAACATAGTTATTTATAATTTAAGACAAAGAAAAGATCAAAAGTGTTACTTAAGCATTAAGCATAGTGGCACTGCCGCTAGTATAACCTATGGACTTTGCAACAGCTGTATCCAATCTATAGATGCCAGTCTGATAGATATGCATTGAGTTATTAGGTCTGTGTCTTCAGAGAGGGAATGGGTTCACTTTTGTTAATTGGTACTATAAGCCCTCGTGCCCCATCTGTCGGTCCATTTGAAGTTCTGCCCAGTTTGCCTATGCAATAATAACCGTCTGGCCACTGTGGCCACCACTGTGCTCTGTGTCCATATCTCCCTTCCTCCACCCCTCTCCCCCTCTCTCTTTCTCTCGCTCTCTTAAACTGATCATTTTATGTTTCCCACTGAAAGCCATGTCCATGTCCAAATTCACAATCAAACATGTGATGTGAAATTCTAAATTCGTAGACTGGACTCTCCCTTTTTTTAATGTAATATCTGCAAATCCGATATTTGTGTGCTTGGGTCACGATGTCGTAATTTTGAGATGATGCTGCATGGGTGGCACTCTATCAAATCCCTGGCCTCTCCATTTTTGGTCACGCAATCTCTTTATCCTTGTTATGTCCCTCCACAATCAGAGCAAAAACGTTACCCAATCCTTGACCTTTATACCTGACAGAGTAATCAGTGATGTTTTTGGCAACCCAATCCCTTTGGTGGTAGATGCAATCTATAGATCATTGAGTTTATTCATTATGCAACCTAAGTCATCATGAAAATATATTCCACAGTGAAATAGAGAAACACTATTTCACTCTTCTTTTATTACTAGCACTCGAGACCTTTGGATTAATTAAAGACAGTTACTGCCGCACTACAATTCCATAACAGATTTTTATTTGCAAATGAATGCTCAGGTCTCTTTTCTTTTGTATTCTTTTTAGCATTTTGGCAAGCTACAAAGCACCTTTTCGGTCTTTCCTCTCAGATGTGACAAAGCCATGACTAATTTCAGATTATTAGAATCCCTCCTTGGTTTCCTCTCCAGCTTTCACACAGGAACTTTGTTGCTCTCCCTTTTGCAAAACAAAACTCCTGTTATGTAGTTTACATGGATTTAGTTTTTTCCAAGGAAAGGCAGATTTCCATTATAGGGGCTAACTCATTGGATTCCATTCATAAATAAACGATGTCGCCCAAAACGTTAAAACAGGATGTCCAGACTAAATATAAGTATTTATACACAATAGTAAGGACTTGCTTGACAATTGTACATCTAATTTTGCATGCTAGCTTAGTTCCAGTGATAAGAATGATGCAATATTGTCAGATTAATTTAATGAAGAATAAATACAGTCCAGGAGGAATAAATACATTTCAAAAAACAAAACAATCCAAAATGATAAACTTTCTATACATACAATACATATAATGAAACAAAACAATATGGTTCAATTTGTTTACACACTTTCTACATTATTCTTACATTTCTAAAAAAAACTTGTAAGTACAAGATTGTCAATCTTTGCATAGTTACAGAATGTTTTTCTGAGGATGAGTTGATATGCCTTGAGGTTCCATTGCAGTGCTTTATTTAAATGTTCAGACAGTTGTGTATTTGTCACATATGTACAAGTCTGTGAATGAGGCGTACATGCAGCAGAGGTGCAAATGTAGTCTCTTAATCGACGTCCTCCTTGACTCTCATTGGCGGGACATCATTCTTACAAACTCTATAGGAAGAGAAAGGAACAGCAGAAGCAGTTTCTCCACTGTACAGTATAACGAGAAATGCACTGACCAAATTAAGACTTGAACGAGTTTTGTTATAAAACAAGCGGAACATTTAACTTATATGGAATCTGGTTAACGCTACTGTTTCCCCTGCATCGCTGCTGTTGATACCGATTGCCTTTCTGATCGTTGCTGCAGCTCTTAGACAGCTCTTACCTTCAAAGTCTACTGTGCCGTCGCCGTTGTTGTCTGCTTCTTGTACTATGGCATCTATCTCTCTCTGGCTCATGTGCTCTCCCATCAGCTTGCTCATGGCCAACCGCAGCTCGTCTGTTGTGATCTCACCATCCCCGTCCATGTCGAACTAGCCAGAGGGCACGAGTAAGGTCTTTTACTGCTAGGTGGGAGCTCAAACATTTACAGCCAAGATAAAATAACAGAATGATCTGATTATCCTTATCACACCACACCACAGTGATTGGAGTTATAGTCACTTATTGGATCCTAAACTTTGGTAATGAAATGACTGGATAGTTGGTTAGTGTTATATACAATAAAACTGATTCATGTTCTTTAAAAAATGTGACATTATTTTGGGGGAGTCATTTCTTTCTCACCTCTTTGAAGGCATCTTTGAGCTCCTTCATCCCAATCATCCCAGCGGTTTCTGCCAGAAGCTTCGGGGCCATCAGCTCCACAAAGTCCTCAAAGTCCACTCTACCACCAACTAGAAGGAAAATGATACAGGGAATAAGGGACATCCATCAAATTCTGTTAGTACGGGTTACATTGCACCATTACCATGTGCATCAGGGTTCCTTCAGTGTTCTGTAAGTACCAATTACACTTTGTTAATAGTTTATTCATTTAGGTGTAAGCATGAGAAATCGGTTGAAAGTGAAACGTCCCTTTTCAAGGTCTTTGTTACTGAATGCTGAATCCTCTCCACACACAAAAAAAATGCATCTTTGTAGATCAACATTCTTGACTAATTTCTGAACCACTTGTCAAGTTTTCTCAATTCTGTATCAATTCTGAGACCAATCAGCTTAAAACAGACTCGCATTTCGCGACAATTTGTGTTGTCAAAAGAGAAGCGTTCATAGTCTGCAAGGACTTACGGTTCATGTTGATGTTTTGGCCCAGCTCAATCAACTCCATCTCAGTGGGCATGTAGCCCATGGTCCTCATCAGGTTCCCCAGGTCCTTACAGCTGATCAGCCCGTCCTTGTCTTTGTCAAACTCATTGAATGCCTCACGCAGCTCTGCAGGAGTAAATAGAAAAGGAACTGAAATTTAACTACCTAGTTTCGTATTTTATATGAAACATTTGTCCGTGTTTAATGGACAAGTAATGTAAACTACGTATAAACATGTATATGGTGTAAGGTAGGACCAAATGTGTAAGGATTGTTTAGATCAAAGAGTGATTTTCATCTGCATTCTGCCATAACCACGACAACCATGATAAAGATGGTGAGAATAAACTACTTTATTTACCGTCAATCTCATCGTCAGCCAATTCTCTCGCCTGCACACAAGAAAAACAATCAGTTCCCATGTAGGATATGGATACTCATCATAAACACCACATCCTACATACCTGCCATTGTAAAATAGGCAGTGCCAATCCATCACATTGCAGCTACCGTCTCGTCTAGCATGCAAACTCACAAATGGGTCCCACATTTTACCCCACTACAATTTCATTTTGAATATCTCCAGCCCAGATAAAACGGCATTATAGAGATTAAAATAAGGGCAATGTCTGGTGCTGTGAATTTGATGGTATCTGGCAAGATGGTGCACATTATGTCGATATTTGTAGGCGGGTGTTCATATGGGCCAGTATCCTTAGCATGCATAGTAATATGCTAAACTAAACTGGAGCCGTGGACTGAGATAAACCTAAATGTCTCCCTGAGTCTTCATCTTTCTCCTTTTATCCAGTTACCTTTCTGTTATTATGCACTCAACCTGTCTTAGCAGTTTGCAAACAACAAACCCCAAAATGCAATTATTGTTCTACTTACAATATTCTGCCCTCCTCGCAAGAAAATGCACGCTGCTCCAAAACTCATTTCTGTAGGGGGAAATATGAAAAGATGCATTTTCCACTTTCCATGCACTTTGTAGAGCTGGGTAGTGTTTGCCAGAGCCAGAAAGTCCGGATTAAGACCAGGCTGAGTCACCTGTGTACGCTCTGAAGGATTTAACAGTATGTTCAATGTCTGGTCTCTGTGTGTGTGTCTGTCTGTGTGTGTGGTTTGTGCCTTTGTATAAGCATTTCTCACATGTAATAGAAGATGACTAAGAATTATTGACATTATGTCACTTATTTTCAACGTAGGGCCATCAATAACTATTAAAAGTCTAACTAGTCTAACAAGATAAAACCAACAAGATACTTTTAAAATATGTTTTATCGTGTTTTTCCAACAAGAATATTTTCTCCACTGATTTCAAATATAGTACATATTATTTGTATTGTATTTTCTCTTTAAAAAGGTGTATAAATCATATTGTCATGGGTTGAATAATACAATTAGAATGAAGTGTCACCATGTAAAAACATCCCCACATACAAAATACAAAATATAAAGTTTACACTCACCCTCCGGTGTTTTTTGCTCATCCACTTAACGCAACATAAATTACTTGTGATGTACCAGTTGATCTGTGTAGTGCAAAAAGCCCACTCCTTCCCCTTCTTCTTCTATTGATTTTTCCTCTTCTCTGCATCAGCCCCGTCCCTCTTCCTCAGGAAAGCTTCTCTGTGTCTGACTGACCTGATGGGATGCTGGGAGGTTGCATGAAGGGAGGAGTGGCTGTGTACAGGGGAGGAGTCAACCGTGTGACTGGAGGAGAGCAGGTCATGCATAATGGGATGCAGCTCTGGTTCGAGCGGCGTGTTGACATCATATTGTAAATTACACTGCTATCTAATCCCACCACAGGCAGAGGGAATGGATCCTATCAAGTTACAGTTTGAGGGGTAGAGTTGCTTGTTTACTGTTTCAATTCTTTAGTTTTAGTTTAGGTCAAATGTGCAGTTTAACAAAGCAGGAGGCTACTTCAATTCACTGCGGTTTTATAGATTCAATCGCACTTTTTTAAGGGGTCGCTTGAAAAATAATAAATCAATACTTTTAAAATCCAAATGAATCCGTTGTCAAAAAAGCTTCTTTCCTTGAAAAATATGGTTTTTTTTGGGGTCATATACAGTAGTTTGTTATTCAGTTCAGTTGCGTTTTTTCTTTTCTGTGTTTTATTGTTTTATATGCGCAAACAAATTAACTAGCTAAAGTTACTAATCACAGGATGTCCTAGTAGCTCAGTTGGCTAAGGAACACACATCATCTTTCATTTCTTTCTTTACTGTCCACTATATAATAAAGGCAAAAATGTCCCCCAAAATCTTTATAAAATAAGCAATCATATTCTGTCATTTGTTTTACTCTCATCATCATTTTTAACTTTTTTTTCAAATGGTGGGTATCTCATTTTGAAACAAAGTGAAAGGAGACAAGAAAGGAAGCAAGGAGAAAAGAAAATGTGTATACTATCATACAACCCAGGTTTCAAACGCATGCAATCATGTGAACATGGTTCGTGATATTGGCTGGTTGAACCAACAAGGAGAAGAAGGTCCCAGCACAGCTTATATGGTACTGAGAGCTAATTTTGGTACCACGCTTGTCCCTTTACAGAACCCCTTCTGTCTTATAGAGGCACATATGTAAGGGATATCTTATAGCCATCCCAAAGGTAGAATATCAGAGATGTGATCCCTGCAACAGCGAATGTGTCTATCAACAGTCATGTATCCTGTCAAAGTGTCAAGGATCAAGACGCTCACTAAATCCCTACTGGCTCACTCATTGTAAGTTGCTCTGGATAAGAGCATCAGCTAAATGCCTAGAATTGTCAATTATCTGTAATGTGAAAAAGCCCCACCATTTTTTTTTTACTAAAGACAACTCTTGAACTCTTATGGCTTCCATGTTCCCCTTCATTTACCCTTTTTTGTGCACCATAAATTTAAGTGTAAGTGTATTCCCTATGATTATCTATTGTCAAAATATATAGAACGAACACTTTTCACAGCATACGGAAAATCGTGCATGTGGAACACAGCAAATGTTCCAGTGTTAATATGTGTCCAGTGAATCAATTAAAATGGAATGTTCCAGACGAATAGGTTTTTTTCCAACCATTTTGTTTGAAAAACAGAAGGCTCGGGGTGACACTGCAATGTAGAGAGGCCCATTTGGATGATCCATCCCTTTCTGTCAGCCCCTATTGTTTTCAAAGAAATGACAACTAAAAAGATTGGGATGTATTAGAGAGCCACAGGCCGATTACAGCTAATATGTGTGATCATCTGCAAGAGTATTGATTACATTTGTGGAAAGAAGGATTATTTCCTTGATGAAATACCCTGATAGTGTCCGGGATTATGCCTCATGGTCTTTACTATAACTGTAGGGTCTGTATTAAGGTCCTGATGGTGTATGTGTCCTCTGCTCTGACTCTTTCCCCTCTGCCTGTCTCCCTGTTATGTAAATTCATCAAAAAATCCGCTTGCATAAGAAGCATAATCTGTTGGGCTTTGATCATCGGGAACTTCCATTTTTCTTTTTTCTTCCATTTGTGGTTATTTGCACTGGGCCACCCGAGAGGTTAAGCAAAACCCGGCTGAAAAAAAGATGTCTATTGTGTAGAGAGGGTAAGAGGAATGTGGGCTAGACGGTTCTAGATGAATACAGGCGGGAGCTGGAGGGATGGCTGGGATATAAAGGGAAAAAGAGATGTCGGTTTTATTTTGGGAAATGAGAGAAATTATACATTTTAGGGGTTAGAGGGCAAATTAAAAATATATTAATTATGTTCTGATTAGTGACATCAGCAAGAGTTGGTATTTTCTGGCACTTCACAGCCTGTCAACCAGACCTGGAAACCATGGAACTGCAGGTGTATGATTGGTGACAGATTGACTAGGTCAAAAAACAACAACTGAGAATATATGTAGAAAGGGAAAATGTTTGGTGTTATACCATGTTTTCATTGTATTTATGTGTATGTGGTGTTTGGGTTTTTTGTCAGCTACCATTGCATAACATAGAGAGATTATACTGAGTGGATTATGAGAGCAAAGGCAAGGGCAAGGAAGCCATATGTGTAACTGCCTGTGTGTGTGTGTATGTGTGTGTTGACAGAAAGGGAATTCAACCCACTCACATGGAAATGTACTCGAAAAAAATGACCTCAATCAGTAGTTGTACAAGAATGACTACACTCACCATCAATTATCTATGTGTAACAATAGATTGTGTTAGGACTGAAATAGGGGGAAACAGGAAACAGGAAACACAAGACACACTTTAACAATGTTAGAATTTGGACAGCGATAATCCAAATAAATTAAGGTAACCTATTTTATGAATAGTAATAAATTGTGTAGGCATAGTTTATTTCTTGATTTGTTTTCCAAATATGGCATGTAAATCAAATCTCTACTGGGAGAATTGTTAGTGAATCAAAATAAGTATGCAAATCAACATGAATGATTGCAATTAGCAAAATAGGTTGGCGGCTAATGCTGTTACCGCATGGATATATATTTTGTAATACATGACAGGTCCGTCTGTAGTTTATGAGGCATTACTCAATAGCTAGAATAAATTGACAGTATCCGTATTTCTCAACGAGGATAAGATAATAATTCGGCTTTGTTGAGCTGTTTTCAATAGATATCTCTGAGATGTAGGACTTTGTTGTGCTTGATTGATAGACATCACCGTATTTACCTGAATTGGTTGGTAGTGTGTTTTATTGTGTTTGGTAGAAAACACTTGGATGTATTATTTGAGACGTATTTATTGAGAGAGCGCAGCAGCACCCCTGAAGCTGGAATGGATTCAGTATCTCGCTCAAGGACACTTCAGCAAGGTGGCTACTTTCTGTCACGGGGGATTGAACCCAGGCCTTCTGGTGGAAAGTCGGTCTCCCTAATCATTACGTCACCCTGCTGTGCGACAACAAAATTATATATCTGTAGGGATTAAACCACATGTACTGTACAGATAGGTTACCAGTATTATGGTAATCGGTATTTAGTGATAAACAGCTTTGTCCACTACAATCTGCTGAATTAGGCTACACGTCCCTTTTGGTGGACAGATTGACTTAATGATATGATTCATCACTAATGGCTATTGAGTTGGATTAAAACCCACAATGTTGGTCACCTCAGGAAAAACAGAAAGTCTATAGACCCACAATGTAAGCCACTGATACTCGGTCTGGCCATGGGGCTAACTGCAAAAGACTTATGAGTGGCCTTGATTACAGTGTAAAACATCTCCTTAATGGCCTCAATTGCATATCTTACTATATTGCAATGCAAGAGAGTTGTTGAAAAGGAGTTTTAAATTAACCATTTATTCATTTTGACGCTATAATTCTCCCTTTAAGTGGGCTTTCAATAAGCCAATTTAGGGAGATATTAAACTTTTCATATATTTTATTCATTCATGTTTTTCCTTTACTCAGGTAGGAACCAAATAATAATGGTGCAAATTATTTAATCAAGTATTAGTTGCCTATCTTGATTGTGTGCTGATTTTGATTTCCCTTATGGAACAACATATACTAAATTGACATTTCACAAGCAAAGATGAGTGATAACCACAAATGACCACTGTACCAAATCACAGTTGCATAAGTAGCCTCGGCCAATACAGTGGGATACGTTGGCTGGTTTACTGTTGTGAAATTATGTCATACTAAAAACATATTCACATTTGTTTATAGTAGCTGTTTAAATACTTTTTTTTAAAGGAACAGTTTAGCTTTACGTGTTTTCCTGAACCTCTGGTTATTGTTGTTGTTTGGTTGTTGCCCTTCATCTGCATGCTTTTGAAGCGTCGAAGAAGTGCACTTCCGTTTTCCTTTCGGCTCCCGCCCCGCTCCGCCATCATGAAGTCCTGAACAAAAAAACGGATGAGAGACGAGTAAAATGGATAACACAGATTGGAGATGAAATCCGCCGACACCACTAACGTAATGGCAGCACACAGGGGAGAAGGGAGTGGGCAAGTGGACTTTCATGGTCACGTTTTCTATTCAAAACCTCTCGGGCAGTGCCTGGTGGTGTAACGTTAGCGTTCTTGCTAACGTTAGCTGAAGCTAGCCACTGGTTTTCTTTGGCAGGACAGGTCTGGCTGCTCGGATCAGCTAGCTGGCAGTTTAATTAACGTTAACTGACACCCAACTGATGCCATATCGTGCAGACGTGCCAGCTAGCCAATTCGGTAGGAACCGCAAAATGGAGAGGACTTTCAGTAAAAGCGACGACATGCAGAATGTGGTTCGTTCGTGTTGAATAGACACTAGTGACGAGAGACAGGAGAGTGAGGGCAATATTTTCCACCCAGGCCAGTTAGCTAGCTCCCCAGCTAGCTACAGTGGATCCCAAAAGCCACGGTAAGACGTGTCATAAATCATTGAATTTGCTAATGTAGCCGAATAGCCTTTTTTTTACCATTTATATTTGCAAGGGAAAGTAACCAGCTAACGTGAACAAGTACCTAGCTTGCAGATATTGGAAACATTGACATTGACAGTCAAGCTGGCTGTTGGCCTGCATCCTGAACGGGTGACTGCAGTTGTTGTTGTTGTCTACATGCATGTCTTGCATTTATCTGGTGAGCAAGAGCAAAGATAGCCTAATTGACCAGCCATGTGCATGACATGGCTAGCAGAAATCTACCTATTTAGCTGTCTCACCAGCAAAGGATAATATCGGGCGTATTGTGTTTGGTCATATTATGCTTAAAATGCTCCAGGGTAGTTAAAATATATCTAACTTTGATACATCATCTTGGATGGACCCATCAGTTGTCACTTGCTGAGTGTCTCTTGAATGTGCATTTCATGAATGCATGCTTGATAAACATGATTAAGAGCTTGCTTGAGATTTGGTTGCTACATTTGGATAACTTCTCATTTTCAGAGGGAACCACACACTTCCTCATTGAAAATTACTCAGTCGCCATAAGTAAATGTCTCATGCAATAGAATGCATGTTCATTTGTCAGAGTTTGGGGATATTGCCACAAAGTTTAGACCAAGTTGTTTAGATTTGTTATAAAACTACTGTAACTTGAACACTTTGAAAACATAGAGCATTTGTTACTAACTCTTAATTTGCTTGTGTGTAATTGTATACTGTAGTTTTAGTTTACACAATTAAGTATTTTGAAATATTTCATTTCATTTAGAACATACTACATTGCAGTTGAAATAGTAAAGATGCTGATATGAGATGAAAGAAATGGTGCAGCCCTGCCTGAAATTTGTGTTCACTGTCCCTGGAGTTAATACAAAAGGTCTGAGTCAGAACACAGCAATTGTGCTTTAAGAGCGGGTTCCAGTGTCTTATTTCTCGGCCCCAGGGTATTTCCCTACCTATTGAATTCATAGGTGGCCCACCTGAAATGTACATTATCTAATAGGTTTTGTTATTTTCCCAGATCAGAATACTATGAGTGAGTTGGTGGTTTCCAATAGCCTTTTGTGTTTGTTATGTGCTTTCAGTTAGTCCTCAGTACTTCATCCCAACACACAGCCCACCCCACTGGTAATATTACCATTTCAGAAAACCCCTGATTACCTTCTCGAAGAGATACTCTGTAGTGGTCATAGGTTCTCGTACTTTATACTGAAGGTAAAATCATTGGTCGCACTCCGCCCAGTGGCAAATTATGGGCGTGCTAAACTGGCTGGCAATTTACTGTTATATTTTGAAAATTGCACTGTTGTAGTATGGTTCTTTTCAAGAAGATGCCTTTCTGTTTGTCCCTTTTGTGCTGGATATGCATTCTTGATTTCTCTGCATGAGCATTGCCCTATCTGTCATCAATATGTTTATGGTAGAGATGGAATACTTCTATGCCATAGTTCCCAATAGGCTGTCCAACATGAATGTCCATAATCCTTCAAAATACCAGACCCAGTGTGTCCCTCCCAACTTCCCTAGGCGCTGGCCATGCCATCGAGTGTGCGGGCCGGGAGCCTGAAGGACCCGGAGGTGGCTGAGCTCTTCTACAGGGAGGACCCCGAGAAGCTCTTCACAGACCTGAGGGAGATAGGCCATGGCAGCTTCGGGGCTGTCTACTTCGTAAGTTACTTTGTTTAGATTTACAACAGTGATGGGAAATTGGCGGCCTGCTAGCCACATCACAGTGATGTGCTGAACCCCTTTCATCCTTGTAAGTAACTTAAAGATAATTGTAAATATTAGCACACCAATTTAGAACTGCTTTTTGCCTGTTCAAAGCTATCTAAATGTGAAATTCACATGTGTGTGCAACTGCAAGGCCCAAATGTAAGGGCACTGAAACAACTAACCTTACAACTTTAGTAGAAGTACCCTGATTATTTTATTATTCTGAAAATGCTACTGTGTAATAGTTAAGTGGTACATATAGTCAATCTTGTATGGATGGTAGAATATGTGACAGTTGTGAAACTCATATCGAAGCACCCGTTTGTGCATATTGTTCCAACCATAGGATGGTATTTATTGCAATTTTTTATACTGTAATACAACAGATGATGTTGTGACTCATAGCTAAGGAATATTTTGCACAGATGCTACCTCTAGGTGAACACGTCTTCCACTGATAACTGGGATAAAACAGGATAGGTATAAAGGAATATGATGATTTCCCACCAGAAAAAGCTTGCTCCATCGCATCTTTTAATATTAGGCTCCATCATTGAGATGTACTCATTGTGGTGAAACTAGCCAGAGTCAAAGGGGGTGATGGAAAGAAAAGGTAAGCACAGCAAAGGATAATATCTGAGGGACAGATGGCAATGGAAAGAATGATGGGTGAGTGTCAGAGAGGGTCTTTTGGAGGGGGGGTAAAATAATGTTTAGAATGACAATAAGGGCACAAGAACCATCTGTGGATGAAAGGTGGCAGGTGAGAGGGAAAAGTAGTGATCAGACAAGGACAACTAGCTAGTGGTGGATGAAAAGCCTGGTCCAATGAAAGGTGAACAAGTAGCTAGTCAAGGATGAAGAGATTGACTGGAGAGAGGGAAGGAGGCTCAGTGGAAAACATCGTTTTATTTAATGGCGATCCTATGTGCTTTGTGATGGGTCTCGTCTAAAAATGGCTGATAAATCAGTGTTCTCTCGCATATTTTGTGAAAAGGTGATGTTTGGGCACTGTCAACCATATGAAATGATAATCTGTTGAAAACTGAAATACATTTATTGTCTGTTAACCCTTTCCTTTCAACATTAGGCCCACGATATCCGCACCAATGAGGTGGTGGCCATCAAGAAGATGTCCTATAGTGGCAAGCAGTCCAATGAGGTAGGACCTGGCAACTCTTAAATCCTCTCTCAATTTTAGATGCATTTAAGTTCAGTTTCTCTGTCACAAAGGTGTGTTCATCAATGTTCATGGCCCTTGTCATGTTCCAGAAATGGCAGGATATCATCAAGGAAGTGAAGTTCCTCCAGAAACTGCGCCACCCCAACACTGTTGAATACCGTGGGTGCTACCTGAGAGAACACACGGCCTGGGTGAGTGTGTGTGTGTGTGTGTGTGTGCACTTAATGTCAAGTATGCACTTGTTAAGTTCCCTAAAATAGCATGCGGTTTAACACTCCCTCTGTGACTCTCCTAGCTGGTGATGGAGTACTGCTTGGGCTCAGCTTCTGACCTCTTAGAAGGTGAGTAGGAAAGCAGAAAATGTGTCAAGAGAGAAGTGGCTAATTAAGAAAAAGCTAATATCTTAAAGCTGGGGAAGGCAACTTTGGAGAAATGAGCAAGAATTTGAACGTATACAGTTGCCTGCCCCAGCTCTAATTATATCACTCAGTTGTTGGGATAAATTATGTAGTCTAATATCCTAATCCTGATATCCCCTGATGTCTCTCTGCACCCAGTCCACAAGAAACCCCTCCAGGAAGTGGAAATAGCTGCCATCACCCATGGTGCATTGCAGGGTTTGGTGTATCTTCACTCTCACAACATGATTCACAGGTAACCCCCATCCCTTTTCTCACTATTTATATTCTGATCTCCTCCCCCACACTTCTGACAAGAGATACATTGAATGAATACAGGGCAGAAAGCACAAACAGCCCTGCCTAATATCATCTTATTCAATGGTGTTTGTGCTCGCATGCTGTATAGCAATCTTGCTACTCCCCTCCCTCCAACAGACATTCTCTTTCTCTCTCCATCTCATCTGTATCTTCATCTTCACCTCTTCTTCCATCCCTCTTTTTTTTCTTTTCCCTTATATGACCATCTGCCTGCATCAATATTTTCTGTGTGTCTCAGGGATGTGAAGGCAGGAAACATCTTGCTGACAGAGCCAGGCCAAGTCAAACTGGGGGACTTTGGCTCCGCCTCCATCGTCGCCCCAGCCAACTCCTTCGTGGGCACGCCCTACTGGTGAGACGAGATACGACATAATGCTTGTCAGTCAAAACAGTACCGTCCTCTTCATTAGATGATGCTTTGGGAACAGCTGCTCCTTCTGGGTCCTCAAAAATTAGCAAAACATGACCCAGCATAACTGGCATCTCGCTCAAATCAATGTTCATCAGCTTTGCTGTCCAAACTGTACTACTGAAAAATCTGACCCGTTATTGAAAAAATAAAAACAGAGAAAAGAATATTCATCATTTAGCCTTAAGCCTCACCCCAAATAATCAATTACAGACCAATTATGATATAATCTATCCATATATCCTAATATGCTTATCAAAATAAATACACGTTTTTTTTAAATGATACATGGAATAGGATTGGAAGATCTTTAGTTCCCCCCAAAAAAATAGAGTACGGAGTCACAAATCTCAGCACCCGGCAAAGTATCATCAGTCATTAGTATTGATCAGCTACCCTATCAACCCCCACCATTTTCTCCTATGAGGCAGTAAAATATGTTCTTATTGTCCCTTCAACATTCTTATATATTAGTTATTTCTTTGTAGAATGTTGTTGGGTATTGATACCTTCTCTGGTTTGCAATGTCTGTTTTGTTAATGCCACCCTTGTATAGTGTGCATGTATTGATGCCTGGCTCTGTCTTTAACAACACGCAGAGCAGAGTTTGCGCTTGAACAGGGTTGATTTGAAGGGTTACCTTACCCGGGTTGACCCTTTTTCCACTGACTGTTGACCCACGTATTTCTCGGATCACTAGTCTGGTGTGAAAGGGTTATCAGTTTCCACTACACAGTAGCTACAGGTTTTCATTGTTATTGTATGTGAGGCAACCTGACCCTCCAAAACGGTAATGTATACTAAGTGGTATGGACATTGGAAGTGACAGTGGGCATTGAAGTGGTGAGCTCTGTTGGCCAAGGATCAAAGGAGCTGGGAATGGCTGAATGGCTGAACGTCTCTGTCCCTCCATGCAGGATGGCTCCTGAGGTGATCCTGGCCATGGACGAGGGTCAGTACGATGGGAAGGTGGATGTGTGGTCTCTTGGCATTACCTGCATAGAGCTGGGTAAGAGATGGCCATAAAATGGTCCACAAGTGTGTTCATATTCTCACCAAGCTGAATGCATCCAGACCCTTTTCTCTCTTTTCTTCTCTCTCTTTATCTGCAACTCTTTGTCATTGTCTCTGTCACACTGTCTTGCTCTGTCACTCTATAGCGGAAAGGAAGCCGCCTCTGTTCAACATGAATGCTATGAGTGCCTTATACCACATCGCCCAGAATGAGAGCCCTGTGTTGCAGTCTAATCACTGGTGGGTGACGGTGAAATTTCATAACCTGTCTTTTGTTTTCTCTTTGAAGAAAACATGTTTGTTGTTGGACACTTATTTTACCGTTTGAGTTTAGTAAGCGTTTCACACAAGTATTTATGTGAGCCATGTCTTAAGTTGAGACGGAAACCAGAAAATGTGGAGCATTTTATTATTAAATTAGATTACATTGCACTTTATTGATCCCCTAGGGGAAATTCAGGTGTTACAGCAGCAATTGACAGAACAATGGCAGAAATAGGGAAGGCAATAATAAAAACACTGGTAATAACAGGCACTTATAAATAATGCACTATACAAATATACAAATGTATCACTAAATGTGTCTGTTACAGATGCTAGTGGCTTTTATGAAGGAGGCTAAGCTTCAGCACAGTCGCACTGTTGATGTCTGAACATAATGATACAACGTTTTTCAGATAATGTGGAGCCAAATAGTTAGTTATTTTATACACCATTGCCAGGGTGTTTATTAGATGTATGAGGTGAATGTGACTGCTTTTAGTTAAACCATGCCTGATCAAATGCTGAGATAATTGTATAAACACTTTTATAGAAAACTAAGAAAATTCTTTTAAAATAAGGCCTATCGACTACAATTGTCTACGTTGCAGATCTATTGATTTGAACGATACTTAAAACCGGCTTGTATTGATCCATCATAAGAAGTATGAAAATGGTGAATGGTGCCTTTTATAATTATATTTTTGCCTTTTTCAGGTCGGATTATTTCCGTAATTTTGTGGACTCCTGTCTGCAGAAGATTGCCCAGGACAGACCTACCTCTGATGTGCTGCTCAAGGTACAAGGCTCTAAAAGAATAGTTTGATGCTGTTGCATACTAAGGCAAGGCACACCTGATTATCACTAATGCTCTCAGTAAAATGTTTTCTTTGAGCCTCTTGTCTTTATAGTTGTGGGTACCCGATACATGGGGCTGCACAATTAATCATATATTATTGTATATATTTTTACGATTAATAATCATTCAGTTTCTTTGATATGCAAACATTACATTTCATTTCCTCCACTATTAATAATGAGCACTGCAACCAGCCATCAAATGTCTCATATACAGTGTAGTCTCTATTTACATCCGCTGTTACTCTTGACTCAAGCGTGCACTAGCATAGCAGAGACAGTTAAGCTGCACATGTTGATGGTTGGAAAAACTATTAGCTTAGCACTTGAACTTAAAGTAGGTAGTGGAGGTGCTAAGTGCCTCGGAGGGAGGGGAAAAGCAGCGGTGTGAATAATAACCTATATCAAGGAGCTTTGCTAATTCAAGCAAGGCTGGGTAATTGCGATGACGTGCAACTTCATATTTCAAAAGCCAGGAGGGGCATCTGATGCCAACAATGATGGGCACATGCTCCATGGGAATGGATGGATCAAATATATCCTGTATTGGCAAATCTGAATTTAGTATGAAAACAAAGAAATCCCTGTTGAATATACCAGAAACGTAGCCATTTAAGACACACACACACAGATGCACATTATTGCTGGCCGCTATGCCTCTGTTATAAATGTTTGAGGAAAAAGCTGAGTTGGGAATATCCAGAAGTAAATGAGAAGCTGGCATCTCATCACTCCAAATATCAGGTTAGAAAGTAAAAACCCGCTGATGACACAGAGGCAGATTTATTTTCCAAGTGCAATCCAAATAGTTTTATCACAAAATCCAATATGATCAGTTCATGAAGTCAAAGGTTGCTGGAGCATCCTATCCTTATGTTCTCCCTGTTACACATATGTCAATAATAGAAACACTGTACAGGGATTCCTCCTAATTGTGTTCACAAATTCACTGAAGCCAATAATTGTGGTGGATGAGCATAATCAATCAATATTAAGCAAAGTAATCAAGATGATACTTTTATCCACAATCATGCAGCCCTACAACTACAGCATTCCCATAACTCCTACCTAGGTTTCTTAATACACCAGGACCTTGAATCCCTTGACAGTTGAATTGACCACCCTGTCTCTGTCCTTGCCCCTTAATCCCCTCCTATTCCACCCAGCACCATTTCCTATGCAGAGAGCGTCCCATGACAGTTGTGATGGACCTGATTGCGCGCACCAAGGATGCTGTCCGGGAGCTGGACAACCTTCAGTACCGCAAGATGAAGAAGATCCTTTTCCACGAGGCCCACAACGGGCCTGCACCAGAAGGAGGCGAGGAGGAGGAGGTAAGAAGGGAGGGAAGGAGGAGGTCGAGGAAGACACCAAGAGAACTGTATGGAGGAGTGAGGTAAAGAAGGGAGGGGAGGAGGGATTAAGGGAGATGGGGAAAGTGAAAGGGGGGGATTGGAAGAGGAGGGATGTGGCAAGGTTAGAGACATTGCAGCTGATAGTCTATTGACGAGTCTTGGCAAACATTCACTCAACATTACAGTGGTCTGCTTGGAGAGGCCTACCTCTACCCTGATAGTCAATCTGATTTAGTGAAGTGGAAAACTTCCACCATGTACTGTGTTCCAATGTATTACATTTTCTGCTACCCGAAAACTTCAATCCACTGCCATATATCACTGCAGCGTCTCATCTATTCACTCACACTTTGTATCAATTAAAAACTAGTATATAGTCTTCTTTTGTTCACTACCTCACCTTCTTGGAAATTAGAAATGTCTGCCATTTTAGGCCTTCAGAGTGTGCCTCTTTGGAAAGCAGACAGTTTGGCAGAACCTCAGAACAGTTCCTACAGCAGCTCCAAAGATAGTTGGACTCTAATCAACCAAAATAAAGAAATACTAGCAGGCTTGGAGTCAGACAAAGCTCACTCAGAAAACCACACTGAGCCTTTTTTTAATTTTACTTTTTTTAATTCAGAGGAAGAAACATCTACTTGTCAGACCCCATTCAGGAAGACAGCCAGTGTTAGCATCCATCCTGTCTTTGTATTGTGTTTCTCAATACATCTTGTGAACTTAGGACCCCTTCCTCTCTGTACAAAGAGCTTTGTTCCCCTCAAAATGTAATTGCAGTTGGCTGTTCCCTTGCAGAGGAAATGAAGGCATTCTGAGAATGTTGGGCTTTGAATGCATTTCTGTAGAGTATGCTTGTGTCTAAATGTTAGTATATTCATGTCTGTATAGCAAGGTATTTCATAGTGGAAAGGTTTGAGTTTATACTTACCCACAGTAAACTACCACTACACTACTACACTACCACCCTATGACGGACAACACCACAGTGCTATCTTTACCCAATACCACTTAACCATCTCACTAAACGTCCCCTCTTTCTCTCAACCAGGATGTGGAGCAGTACATGCTGCGCACGGGCACAGTCAACAGCATGGAAAGCTCCCATTCTCTGCCATCCATGTCAATCAGTGCCAGCTCCCAGAGCAGCTCTGTCAACAGCCTGGCAGATGGCTCCGACGACAGTGGTGAGATGGCCATGATGCAGGAGGGAGAGCACACCGTCACCTCCAACAGCTCCGTCCTGCACAAACCTCTGGTCAGTCCAAATCTTGTTAGTATGTTGAGTGTGAGAGCCTATAGTCCTGTGCTCTCATTTAGCCATGTCCTTTCCAAACCCACAGTGATGGTTTGGGATGATATAATGATGCACAGTATGTAAACTTGGTGAAAATCATCTTTTTTGATCTGTTCTTTCCAACACCATCCAACCTCTCCTGTTCAGGGAGAAGCTCAGAGCGAGGCAGGTGTACAATGCCATGGTTTCCTGTATTATTGGCTACCTCAAGGACATCCTGCAATTTGTCCACCTCTAGAGCAGTATATCAAACATGCTGCAGAGTAGCACAAGGGCATTCCCTACGGGTCATGGCACCTCCAGAAGTTCTCAGATGGCTCCTCTATTGCGGCATGCATCAGTAGTCTGACAGAGCTGTGTCAGGTGGTGTAAGGAGCACCATTTGCTGCTCAACATCTGTAAGACAAAGGCACCGGTAGTGGATTTCTGATGGAGCAAGAATCCACTGACACCTGTCACTATACAGGGTGAGGAGGTAGAGGTGGTTCAGTCTATAAGTACCTGAGGGTGCATATCAACAACAAACTGGACTGGTCCAACAACACAGGAACTGTACAAGAGAGGGCAGAGCAGCTTGTTCTTCTTGAGAAGACTTGGGTCTTGAGGACTGAACTATATTACTATACTTAATATTCCATATTTTGTATAGTTTTACTTAACACTAGTGTTGTTTCTGAGTTATGTTTAATGCCCCTTATTTGCTCCGTTCTTATTTATATTACCGGTACATTTCTTTGCTATATCCTATTACTAGTTGTTACTGGTATGACCCTGAATGATTTATTTCTGGGCGTACCTCTACTTTATTGGAATACTAAAGAGTGGCAGAACAAATAGAGAGGATATGTCGTGCAACATGGGTCAAGAGCTGCACTTGAACTCACAAACAGCTTGAATGTGTGACTCTGCAACTACGTGGCCACTTCGACCGCTGCTCCACAAAGCCACCCAAAGCAATCAAAACATAGTATTGTGGTCGCAGAATAAACATCACCACACCCATTTTCTTAAAAATCTCTTCCTCTCTGTCTCTCCACTGTCCAGAGCCATGACAACATCTATGACGACCCCTACCAGCCAGAGGTCGATTCGCAGCGGGAGGCCTCGTCTGCCGTTGGTGGAGGCGGAGGAGGAGGGGGTAGGCGTAGACGCGGCCGAGACCACTTCGCCACCATCAGGACAGCCTCGCTCGTCACCCGTCAGATCCAGGAACATGAGCAGGGTTCGGCCCTGAGAGAGCAGATGTCTGGGTAAGGATACTATTGTGAATCAGTAATGGAATACATCCTCTGTATTGTTTTAAAAGGAAGCTAAATCAAGCACACACAGATTATAAAACAATAAATGAAAACGACACCCCCCAACCCTCAATGAGAATAAGGAAAAAAACTAATTTGGGAGGGAAATGGAAGAAACCTTGGGAAGGGCATCACAAACTTTCAGTAGGGTCAGGCTTGCAATAGGTGCCAAGAGTGGGAAAAGCACAGATTAAGTATTGATGACACAATGGAGCATAAACAAAACACAAAGAATAAACACAATAAGAACGCCAACTCGGTTATGCCCACATCAATTTGATTATAAATGTTTTTTGTTGTTTTTTTTTTTACAGATTTGACACTGTATTAGCCAGGTACAGATACTGTTTTCCCTAGGAAGCATGTACCGTAACTTGACCCCACTCATTTAAGTAGTTGATTAAGTTGGTGTCTGTCAATGACTGCCTTTCTTCTTCCTAGCTAACCTCTTGCCCTGTATATCCTCCCAGGTACAAGCGTATGCGGCGGCAGCACCAGAAGCAGCTGATGGGCCTGGAGAACAAGCTGAAAGCAGAGATGGATGAGCATCAGCTCAGACTGGATAAGGAGCTGGAGAATCAGAGGAACAACTTCTCTGGGGACGGAGAAAAACTATCTAAGAAGCACCAGGCTATCCTGGAGAAGGAGGTGAGGTGTTGGAGGGGGATGGTAGGATGGTAATAGAGATAGATGGATGAGAGATTGGGAAACTAGCTGGTCAAGAAGCACATGGCTAGAAAAGAGGTGAGGATGGACGGATGAGAATAGAAGAGAGATGGAGAGGGGAGAAAGTGCAACCCTTCACCATCACTGTCATAGAAACCGGGGGGTGGGGGGGGTGGAAGACCGGTGAGTGCAGATGAAAGTCAGAGTCAGAAAGTGTCAAAGAGTGCTGCTGTTTTGGAATAATATAGGAATGTGTAATGTCAAGATTTACGCCTTTTTGGACAATCCACTCCTGTTCAGTTGCAATGAATATTCCAGTTTTTTGAAATTTCCCCATGTAATTTTTTTGTACCGTCCAGCTCACATCTCTGATGCCAGTGATGTCAATGTGACTGTGTGTTTGTCCAGACAAAGGCAGCCTTGGTCGAGGAGAAGAAGTTTCAGCAGCACATCCTAGCCCAGCAAAAGAAGGAGTTGACCAGCCTTCTGGAGTCCCAGAAACGGCAGTATCGCCAGCGCAAGGAGCAGCTAAAAGAGGTGCCACCTGTGATACCAACCAGCTGCTTACCACACATTTATCTGCCCAGCTATGCTTCAATCACACATCAACTGCAGTAAAGTCCAAAAGAATTAGGAAATAATTGCGTTTCCCTTTCTGATAAATTGGTCACAGTTATCAGAACTATCTGCCCTACCATACTGCCATGCTCAATTCATCCAGTAGCAATGCCACTCTCAACACCCATTCTACTTCCTCTCACCAATGCACTGTCAACTGAAAATTCACCTTATGTTATACTAACGCTATACTCACAGTATTGATCTCTTAGCCTGATGTCATGCCAATTCCTCCACCAGCTAATATTACACTAATAATTTATCCTAATGTTTTCCACCCAAGGAACTGAATGAGAACCAGTCAACGCCCAAGCGGGAGAAGCAGGAATGGCTGGTGCACCAGAAGGAGTGTCTGCAGCAGCTGCAGGCAGAGGAGGAGGCAGGCCTTTTGCGGAGGCAGAGGCAATACTACGAGCTGCAGTGTCGCCAGTACAAGAGGAAGATGCTGCTGGGACGGCACAACCTGGAGCAGGATCTGCTCCGTGAGGTATACCTATCCCCCAAAACACACCCACTGGTCACTCTGGCTTGTGGATTCCAAAATTCAAGAACTGTTTTCTTCTTTTCCCAGCCAAATGTATTTTAGGAGATAAAGAAACCTCCATGTGATGGTTACTTAGCTACCAAAGTGTCTGGAACTGTTCACAAACTTGTCAGCCAAGGCCAGATATTTACCAGCCTTGGGCTGGTGGTTAGTGTTAATTTTCCAGCCTGCTGCTGCTGCCCTATAGCTGTCTTTGTTCTCTTCTATACACACTATTGATTTTTCTTTAGCAAGGTATCATTATAAAGATGTTCTTACGTTATTTGCCTGGTAAAATAAAGTTGGAAATGCTTGTCTTTACAAATGACAAATGAAATGGGTTTTTGAAAACCTCATGCATCTGTTGAAAATTTAGTTTCTTCTCCTCACAATTCAACATCCTTTCCACCGCGTCTTCATCTCTCCATCTCCATACTAGGACTTGAACAAGAAGCAGACTCTGAAGGACTTGGAGTGTGCCATGCTGCTGCGCCACCATGAGTCCACCCAGGAGCTGGAGTTCCGCCAGTTGGGTTTGGTGCAGCGCACACGGGCTGAGCTGATCCGCACGCAGCACCAGACGGAGCTCACCAACCAGATGGAGTATAACAAGCGGCGCGAACAGGAGCTGCGCCAGAAGCACGCCGTGGAGGTCCGCCAACAACCCAAGAGCCTCAAAGTGAGTGAGAGCACCACCACCCAGAGCCTGGGGTCTCCCGAGGAAGGAGAGAGCCAGGCAACAGAGGGGCCAAGCAGCACCCGGGCCAGGGAACAGGGGGTGCTGGAGGATGAGGGGGAGGGCGTGTTAGAAGAATCCAAAGAGGAGAGGGGGGCGGGAGCCAAGCAGCTATGTGAAGGTGAAGTTGGGGGTGAAATTGATGAAGGTGCAGTGGTGGAATTCGGAGATGAGGGGATTACACGAGTAGAGGAGGTAGGGGATGAGAGCGTCCCCGAGGTTGAAACGAAGGATGAGGTAGATG
>OMOT01039404.1:5213-16066 GCA_900312575.1 Acanthochaenus luetkenii
CCCCTTTTGGCCAGTGGGCATGGAAAATTAATCAGTTATTCATTGGCCCATGACCAACCTTTCTGTAAAGTTTAGTAATGTTATGTGAATCCATTTGGAAGTTATGCGCCTTTTTGTGATTGGCCACACGTGTTGCTATGCCCCCTTTTGGCCAGTGGGAGTGGAAAGTTAATCAGTTCTAAGTTGACCCATGACCAACGTTTTGAGATATCCTGCTAAGAGACAGACACACAAACAAACAGACAGAGGCGAAAACGACCTCCCACCAACTTCATTGGCGGAAGTAATACGCTGGAATTACATCTATTGCATTATTTTATCATAGTTTTAAATTCAGCATTTCAAATGGTGCATGGCACGTGGGACACATCTCTGTCTGTCTGTCTGTAGACACATTCTTGTGATCTGATTAGGTTTTGGAGCATCTTGCTGCATACATTTGCAAATTAATGCATAGTTTATGTATAACTCCTTAGTGCTTAAAGATACAGTTCATATTGATACACCCATATGTTATGTGAAGACAAGTATGTTGACATAGAAATATTTGCAAACGAATGCATTACTTAGCTTAATTAGTGACCTTCTTAGCATTACTGGTTATGTTTAATATATAATGATGATAATGGTGGAACATTAGGCAGCTCATGTGCCTCTTGTTTATGTTTACTAGCAGTAAAAATGTTCGGAGTAAAGATTTATATGAAAAATTGTAGATATATGGTATTTTTCACAGCCCTCTGACTTCAGGGAGCATTATTAATGTTAAATAATCATAAATTGATTATTTAATTAACAGTAAAAACATCAATATCATGCAATTTAATAGAGCCTCCTATTGATCCTAATTAATCATAACTCGATTATTAGGGTTAGGCTGCTTTCACTAAGATTGGAATGCAGACCATGTAGAATCAACCAGCAATTCAGCATTTCCACAATACAATAAAAAAATAAAAAAATAAAAAACCTTTCTACAAAGTTTCATGGTTATGTGAATCTGTTTGGAAGTGATGGGCCTTTTAGTGAGGCCACGCCCAATACCATGCTTTTGATCAGTGGGTGTGCAAAGTTAATCAGTTCTGAGTTAGCCCATGACCTACTTTTTTACAAAGTTTTGTGCAAATCCGTTCACAACTTTTTTTAGATATCCTGCTAACAGTCAGACAGACAGACAAACAGACGTGAAACAAGACAACTCTGTCGTTGGCGGTAACAATTAAATTAATTAATAAAATGTGCAAAGAAAATACAATTTAATTGCAGTTATAGGTATACAGCAGGTTTTATGTCGCTGTGGTCTGGAAGAAACTTCAAAATGTCTCAACAGAATCAATTCAGGTTATGGGCTCCCAATAGACAACCAGTGTATTGATCAATTCTACAATAAATATGTAATCAATCAAACTGCATCATATCCATCATATCAGAAGTGGACCACCCTGACTGGACCAGGTCTGAATTTTAATAAAAGACCAATATCAGCCAAACCCTAATAGAAGGTGCCGATTTCCTCTTAAATGTGTTTTCCCTTGAAATATATGGAAACGGAACATGCTGGCATTTCTATGGAACATCTACCCAGTCAGTTATGCAAAGTATAAAGGTGTGGCAACACATTCATTCCAATGTTTTGGCTTTTTTTCAGCCTCACAACATTTCCTGACTCCTACTGTAATGTTTCATGGCAGTTAATTTGAATTTCTGATGTTATTAGCAGTGGCGAGTCGTGACTTTTCCGCTAGGTGGGGCTGCTTTGAATCCACCACGTCAGATGATCATTTTTCACACAGCAGGCATAGAGCCTAGTCCCCTGGGATTCATCATTCAATCATTTTTGGTTCTTTTTTTAAGAAACATACTAGTCTACTTCCAAACTTCTAATACATTTCAGAAATAAAAAAGAGCAGTATATATTCAACAGAACTCGTTTATTTTTCCGTTTGCATGTCATTGTCTGACACTATATTTCATTTATGTAATGTAGGCATAACATGCATGAATTGAATTAGACAAATTAAAATGATAGGTTATTAGTGCATTTTTACATTTGAAACAGTTATTCTATTTCAGCCACAACTAATCAAGTTTCACAAAGCAATCAAATTTCCACCGTAAACATCATTCGCAGCCATATCAATCTCATTCAATTAATAGCGCAAAAGTTGTCAACAAATTGACGTAAATATTCACACCAGTACACTGAAAGTGTTCCACATCAAATAATGCATGAGAAAAAATAATAGGCCTATACAGTATTTATTTACGGTCTCGTAACCTAGGCTTAACATTACTGTACTACATGTTAAGCGATAAGCTTCAATATTATTTCAGTTTCTCTACTCCAAATCAAGGCTATACTCACTTATAGTTCAATTTGGTCCGTCGTTCTTTCAATTATGCGAATCTGGCCATGAAATCCAAGTTCATATGCTCCAATAATCCTTGAAAGTATATAGCTCCAGTCCACCCATTATTTGTGCTTAGCAATGCCGAACCTGTAGCTGTTGCTAAGTTGGCTAGCAATGTTGGATATAAGGATAGTTTCATGGCTTTATCCATATGAGCTGGCTTGCTGTCTTAATTTTGGAAAGATGCTTAAAATCGTTCACTCCAGTTTCAGTCCAAGCCTTGTCCGATGTGGACGTTCAAAAAGTAAGCATGGGAAGCACAAAACAACACGCCGCTTGACACAACCACAGAGCCATGGCTTCCTCGCATACCAGTTGCTAGCTACATTCCTGATGATTCCTGTATGATTTTCCACGATCATCAGAGGGCTGTCGAATGTTGCTTCACAATAAGCTTGTCAGACAAACTTCTCCGTTCAAATGGTTTTCAAACAAAGAATCAACACTGTTAGGGGCAGGTTGTTGCTCTGGCACATTAGCCATTGTTACATTAGCCACTAAAGCTAGCTAACTTTACTCTCCCGACTTCCTTCTCTACCACTAACAACTAGCGCCATCAACCAAATCGGGCAGGTGTTTCTACACCCTGGAATATATTTAATTTCAGCGCGAGCTGTCAACCAATCCAGTGTGGGCTGGTGTGGCTGCATTAAAGTAGGGTAGTAGTAGTAGTAGTATTAAACTCTCGCTGTTCCCGTCAGGCGGAGAAAAATATGCCCTTCGGCACACAGACAAAGGCTGTAAGCAGTGTTTTTTCATCAGTCATCCCACTTTTCTATTATAATATATAATTCATGTGAATATAACAATTGAATTCTTTATACATACACAGTGCCACAATTTTACAATATATTTATTAGAATAGTTATTTTCCAATTGGAACTGCAGGTGGGGCGGTGCCCTAGTGCCCCTAATGGACGACACGCCACTGGTTATTAGCTTCTTTAATTGAAGTGCTGTCAGATACATTTGCCATACCTTTGTTGGTTTAAGGTTGAAGGACTGAACCTTGCTCCTGCGGTTGAATTGGTAGGAGCTGACAGGAAAATGTGTAAGAGTTCCTGTAATATGAACTTGATATGTTGCCCTCATAAGTCAGGAGCCATAAAGACAATGTGGGACGTCCCTGCAGAGATCAAGCTCTCTGAGTTCTGAGTTAGCACTTAATGATGGATTAGGAAATGTGATTAATGTCATACAAAAGTGCTCAAACACTTCTATATGGCAGATTTGAGGCATAAATAAGACATAAACATAATATTTCCCCTCCCTTGTAAGAGTCCAGAGTCCTTGTGGTGCTAAATACCCATAGGAATGTTGCAAATGATTTGATCTCAGATTAAGGAGGAATTTGAAAAATCAGGCCAACTTTGACCTCATGTTAACTAACAGAACAAGTGGCGCGCTGGACTTTAAACTGCTGCTTCAGTAACAGTGGTGCCACAGTCAAACCTGGTGCCACAGTCAAACCTGTACCTGCTAACAAGAAATCCTTGATTGGACTAATGGAAATGTCCCTGAGATGCTGTGCAAACTACAGCCTAAACTACCAAGTCATCTATCAAAATGAAAGGGTGGAAGTAACAAATTACAATTACTCCTATTGCTGTAATTGAGTAGCTTTTTTGTGTACTTGTACCCTTTTTGAGCATTTTTTTGAAAGGGATAGTGCACCCATTTTTTACAATTTAGATAATCTTACCCCCAAAGTGGTACATAGGACTGTTCTGATGGTATCCTCGCTTCACAGTTTTATCTCTACTGGCTCAGACCAATGCTAACAATTAGCATGTTGCCATTGGGCAGACTATCCCCTGGCTAGACTTCTTCAAAATAACCACCTAAATCTACTTAACTTGTTAAACAAACAAAGTTGTAGTTTGTTGGTGTGTAGTGAAAATGTACATGCTGCAATGATGTATAGAAAAGTCAACAGTTGTCCAAACCATTGTTCATCCACGGCAGATTTACTTCCCTGTGGCGTAGAACGCAGTCTGTGCTGCACCTGGCTGCACGTTGCTGCATCTGGTACTACAATGGCTCGCAGGTGAGTGATCGCAAGAGGAACGGGATTACGCCACAGTGCGTGGGAAGCGGAGTGATACCAATGAACTTAGACTGAAATTAAAGTTGGAAGCTGAAATGGCTGTGAAAATATCGTCCTTGAGCATTCTGTAATCAAAATGTGCATTATTGTTTCCAACTGCAACACTTGTAAATGAGCTGTTAAACCTTATTTGAGTGGATGTAGATGGTTATTTTAAAGAAGGCTAGCCGGGGGGACAGTCTGCCCAATGGATACAATCAGAACAGTCCTATGTACCACTTTGGGGGTAAGTGAAATCATATCTTTAAAAAAAAAAAAAAAGGGTGCACAATCTAGGTATGTTTTGACTGAAGTATTATTATACTTGTCTACATTTTAAATTGTATCGAATACAGAGCACAACTGCTGTAGGCTCTCCATCTGCATTGCATCAGAAACTGGTCAATGGTACATTTGTGGTGCCATTAGCATTGATTGGTCAGTCAGCAGAGAAGAGAAGAGTGGCCATATTTGTTTTAATTTGTTGATGCACTTTAATTTGTAGTATTTTTTTGATTAAATGAACATCATTTGAACTGTATGTCCTCTTATCGTTTTTGCATTGTATGGGAAAGATCATATGTAGCAATATTATTTTTAGTAAAAAATATATTCAGTAACTTTTACATTTAGATAAATTACCTTTTACTTTCACTCAAGCAGATTTTTACACTCCAATAATTTAACTTCTACTTAAGTAAAGTTTCAGCTAAGTAACAACTCTTCTACTTGAGCAGGATATTTTAGAACTCTTTCACGGAAAAACAGTTAAAACTCCTGTCCCGTCACTGTCGATACAGTCACTTAACAGGAACAACATTTTCTATCATGGCAGAGCTGCCAAAACAATATCAGTAATTCAGAGCTCATGAATGGACTGAATTATGATCATTGATGGAATGAGGAACAAGGAATAGGGAAGGAAGAAAGTGCGGAAACTGTTCTCGCTATCGCTTTACGAGTTTCAGTGTAGGACACGGTTCACACGCTGTCACCACAATGATGTGTGAGTGTGTGTGTGTATTGTATTTCAATGTATAAGGACCAAAAGTCAACCAAAAGGATAGAAAGATGCCGAAAATCCTCTAAAGTGAGGTCATTTTGCCAGTCCGTGCTTCTTCAAGGGACAAATTCCGGATTCCAGGGGCTAGGGAATGAATGAAGTCAATGAAGGTCCTCACAAGTATAATAATACAAACGTGTGTGTGTATAAAAATCTGAATATGCCTCCTCTCTGCCTTTTACCAGTCATATCAGGCTGACTGTGTCTCACTAGGGAGTTAATGTCTACCAGCCAGGATGTGTGTGCGTGCTGTGTGCCATGTCACAGGGGAGAAGGGTAGGGACTGTGAAAGATATTACAGACAGCATTTTCCATTCCCTCTCATCTGTGTGGCGTAACCTGCCTTTTCCTGAGTAATTATTTAAGTAGAAAGTCAATGGTTGGGAAACTGCGCTGCCTTGGGACTGCAAAGTTGCTTTTTTCACTCTGGAGAAAGCTGACACTTTTTTAGTCAAGGTTGCTTGGTCATAAGAAAACTGTACAATATTGGGTGCAATAGTTATTCAAAAATGTCCCCATTAGTGAATGCAAAGTTTGTAACAACTCCCCAAGCAAATCCAAATTGTAATGTAGCTTATCTTTCCAAATGTGTGTATTATTGCAGACAGACCTTGTAGTATTAATCAGTGACATTTTCTTACAAAAAATTTCAGTTTTGCTCCTCTCTATCTGATTGCTATAACACAATAGTGATTCAGCCTATATCCAGGAAATTGATGGAAATTATGTGTTTTACGGTTTGTTTGGAATGAATAGAAGAAGAGCTGGGTAGCTAGCTTTAGCAGCGATAGCCACCATAACTGAACAGACAGCAAATTGCATTTAGTCAACATCGGACTGCAGGTGCCTGTGGCCAAAGTCTTTGCTATGACCAATCCATTTTGACAGAGCACAATACAGCTACTTACATCTTGCTTTCCTGGGTGTGTGTCTCCAATCCAGTCCTAACGGGTCAATGGACACTCACACCAAATCAACACCAAAAGCACCCAAAGCATGTATTTTTCAACACATTGCTTGCTCTATAATGCGACATTACAGTGTATATATTTCATTTTCAGTTTATTCATGATCTGACATCTTTCACAATTTATTTTGCACTACTTTCCACAGTGGTGCATGACAGGCGGCCGCAGATTAGTTTTGCTTTACAGGTCTCATAGCATTACCTTGCACTGAATAAAACCAGCATTTTAAAAGGTGCATGTGAATACAGTCTTAGAGCTTTTTCTCACCTTTGAGAGTACTTTCTTGTCACATTAATTTACAGTTTTTTGCGATTGCTTACACACTTGTTGCGGAATTTGACTCATTGTGTCAAAACCCTACACACAAGCTCAATAAGACACAACACTTGGAGATAAACATCTCACTTCAAAACGTAACAATCCTTCTTCAAAATGGCATTTTCACAACAAAATTATTCACACATGCACCATTTCAATTACTCTTTTCAAAGCAGCAGCAACACACTGGTGTGCTTTATACAGCTTCTGTGAATGATTGTTCCAGTGCAGTACATCACTAAACACAAAAATAGGAAAGCTTCAGAAAAAAAAATACAGAATCTTTTTAACCATTGCAGGTTTTTACAACAAAAACTAAACACAAAGAAAAGTAGAATTGCAGTACAGTAATCAATACAATATGTTACTGTCAACTCACGTAAACAAAAATAATGACAGTAAAATTACAGTGCAATGGTAAAACAAACAATTGTATTGTAGGGGTTGGGTGGATGGTTTATGGATCCTGCCTTCTGTTAGGGTCTGGCCACATCTCCTCATCCATATCACAAGCAATGTCTTCCTCCTTCTCCTCCTCCTCTCCCTCTTACTCCTCCTCCTCCTCTCTTGCTGCCTCCATGTTTGCAAAGTTCTCACCAAAAGAGGTGAGCTTTCCTGAGGCTCAGACTGATTGGTGTTCAATTAGTGTAGATGTTTTTTCATGTGTGTGTGTGTGTGGGTGTTGCCAATTTCAGATATGTTTTGCACTTTAAATAGAAGTGTTTTCCCAATGATTGCAAGAGAAGTGTCTAATATAAAACAATATGTAGTGTGTTGCAGAATTGCAAACAAAGTGCAAATAGTTATGGTTTTGATGCTTTTGTGTGTAAGCAATCGACAAAGAATTTAAATGACAAATGTATGCAACATAGATGAATATAGGCAAAACAACCAGAAAAACAGCTGCAGGATGGCAGACTGCATTTGAAGCTTGGCTCTGTATGACCGTTTGCAATTCTTATGTGCTCTTTGGAGATAAACTAAAGGGAAGCTGTGCCAATTTAGATAATACTAATCTCATACAAGCTGAAGAGTGAAACTCATTCACCCTGCATCTTAGATTCACACATTAGAGTTTATTTGTTATGCTTCTGCAGTATTGTCTTGTGAAGAAACAAAATGTCATACACCCAGATGGCCTTAATGTTATTGTCTGTCTGTTTGTGTGTGTGTGTGTGTATGTGTGTGTGTGACTTGGCAGACTTTAGTGGCTGGGAATTAAACAAATGAGATCTGGGGGCAAATGTGCCTGCATTCTGGTAGATAAGCTACATTATTCTCAGTAGTGTGCACATACAGAAACACATATACATGTAGGTATAAAAAATTGTGAAATGCTCAGTCATTTTTTATTTACAGTAGGAGAGGTTTGAGCTACTGAGCAGATTAATGTAAAAACATGAAGGCATACGTTACATTAATGAATACACAAACATTACATGAAGGAATACATGAGTACTACTTTCTCTAAAACCATTCTCTCTTTCATCCTCTCTCCCTCTCCCTCTCCATCTTTTTTTCTTCCCTGGGATTGCAAAAGCCGACCCCTTGCTGAGCCGAGAAGCCTGAGAATTACGAGGAGCTTAGCTACTTCATTTCTCGACCCAGCATGCCCCAGGGCCTCTTAGGGAAACTTCCAGTAGGAGGACCAATAAAGGGCAGGGTGCACTAACAGTAAAGTCACTTCATCCCAGAGTAAAGTGGAGGGTGATATATGGAGCATGGTTGGAGTTAGAGGAGGACTCAGCAGGGGGGGTGTTGGCTAATGGGGCTGCTTTTTTGTGTCCACCGTCCCCTGACTGCCCATCTGTCCTTTAAGGGAATTCCCACCTCAGCCCAGCATCACGTCTGATGCATTTATGATGGTGTGCAGCCTGAGTTTAGTCAGGCCTCTAGACTCTAGTCACTGTAAAAAGCATGTTGGATAATTATGACTACATGTGTATTCCCACAGGAGCTGTTGTGTGGTAAGGGAAGGGTTTGTAGGAGGCTTATAGCACATTAATAAAACAAGTACTGCCTCAGCCCAGACTTAGTTCACCCAGGTCTTCTTCAGTTTGATTGCATTGTTACACAATGATGGTGAAATACATTTGTGCACAGACAGTGACACAGATAAAGAGACAGATATAAAGTGACACTTAAAAATATGCTCCAATACAGACAAAAGTGCACTGGATTGGATCCTTTTATTTGCCATCCAGCAATGTATCAGCAAGTTCACCCATGCATTAGTTTACCATCTTTGCATCAGAGATGGTAAAAGAGACATGCTTATGTTTTCCCAAAACCAAAGCTATCTTCAGTGAACACTCAGTTGCACGTTCTTGAGCTGTCAGGGAATGGACAAGAACTCTGGTGGACCTATCATACTGGCAAGGCCTGATTACCGACCGGGCATGCAGGGCACACTGCAGGGCACACTGCAGGCACACTGCAGGCCCCGGGGGCCCTGAACCTAGGGCCTGGCAAGAGCCCAACATTTTCAAAGTATCATGTCCATCTTCAATAGATTTGGCTACATATCACTAATTCGATTTAAATGTGTCAAGACAGGACCCAGACAAACCCCATGGGTCCCTATTTTGAGTGACTAAGCGGGCCCTAACTACAGTCTCTACTGACCTAGGCATGTTCTCTACAATTTCTGGATTCTTTATTTTTGTGGTATAGATTGCACACCTTATTTGTATGCAATAAATGGAGATTCGTCATCCTTTCCTTGTGATCACATTGTTTTACAGTATTTTCCTATTGCTTATAACATATTAATGAAACTGTAGTTCATGTTTGAACTTAACCCTCTTTTTCTGATAATTTCAGCTTAATTATCTTAATGTTCCATTTTAGATGATTATAAATCCATAAAAATCCATATATTATTATCTAATGTTGTGTTATATCTTTTATCAACTCAAATGTTTGTGAACATTACAAGTTTTGAACTTCTATTTGCATTTTATGGCCTGTAGGCCTCACTGACCTCAGGTCACAGAACATTTTTGTTTTTGTTTAAAAAAAAGAAGCATTATATAGATATTATTTTGACTATAACAAATACTCATACTCAATATAATTATAATTGTATAATTTATCACAGAGTACTTCATTTCAATGTTTAACAAGGACACTGTTGAAACTAGTGGCACAAAAAAACATATTCTTTGTTCCGGTATGATTTATTTAGTAAAACCAACAGGAAAATGTAACCTTATTACAAAAGTAACGAATTACTAACAATAACAAAAGCACAATCTCGTGGTTCACACAGTTGGCACCTCTTCCTTTTGCCTCCTCCTTCTCTGGCGGGCGTAGATCTTGCTGCTGATGCTTGCATGTCTCTCACCACTGCAGCAGAGGATGGTGTTCGGGGAAGGTGTTGGCGCCTTTGAATGATGGGTTTCACCATGGCTTTCCCCAGCTCTTCAAGAAGAGTTCATAATTTATCACATCTAGAACATATTTACTCATTCAAATGAAAACAATTGACTCCATATTGTTGACAAATTAAATGAGCATTTTACCAAACAACATGTCTTATTTTTATAGTGCTGATAAAAAAATATTGTAATACAAAATAGTACATATGAAGGGTTATGCTTATTATTATGGTACAGACCATTCCTGAATGACCGCAAAAGTGCGTAGTAGGACAGTGTCAAGATAACCAACACTCATACACTAGAGACGTAGACACATTATCTTAAGATGACATGCTTGGATGGCTAGCAGCATCACTGGTAAACTGGCCAATTGCGTTAAGTCCATCCCTTGTACGGGGTGTGCCCAGCCCAAGAAGAAAATGTCTGAACACGGAAGCAACAGGGACTCTCGTGGGGGCTACTGACCCAGGGGAGTCCAGCGCTGAGCATTACTTGTGAAACCTGAAACCTTGAATAAATATACCCAGAAAGAGAGAACTTGTTTACTATTATTAAGTGACCGACAGTAGAATAAAAGAACCGGGGCAGGGCTTAGGGGACACAGAACCTACAGCCTAACACATC
>OMOT01039408.1:0-11718 GCA_900312575.1 Acanthochaenus luetkenii
CTTTTTCCAAATCCGTATAGCAACAAGTCATGTAGGCTATGGCTATTGCAGAAGGTTTATCTTGGGGGTGGGGGCGGGGCATTCAACTGTTTTGAGCACCCACCGGCAGAAACATAAATCGGCGCCTATGCTTAAAATGTAAGTGATATGATGCTCTTCGAGTCCTTTGCTAGTGTTATTGCATTACCTTCTAGTGAACAGAATATTGTTCAAATTACACTATCCATAATCTTCTTCTTCCTCGTGTCCGGCTATCTTCTATATCATGTCTTTCCAGTGGTTACGTTGCGGTAAATTGTGGAGCTTGGCTACATTTCATGATGTGTTCCATGGTTTGGGATTCGCCACATACACATGCATCAGAAGTTGTTATTTTCCATTTCTCTGTGGACACATTGCAGCGTCCTTCACCGACCCGCAGGCGGTTCAGTGTTTTCCAGACAGCCCGAGGTTGATCGTGGCCGCTAGCGAGGCATTCGTCTGGGACGATGCCTCTCTCCATCCATTGGGTTGTTTGGCTGCCAAGGCTGTTCCACTGATTCTGCCATTCAGTAATCCTGGCATCTATTGGGGTGCTCATGGAGTGAGTGCTGGTTGTCATTGGCCTGCTTTGTGCGCTCAGCTTTTGTGATGACTGCTCGGGAGGATGTCAGAGGGAGCGATGCCAGAGAGCGCACAAAGACCGTGTATGGGGGTTGTTTTGATGCACCGTTACCATCCTGCAGGTCTCGTTGAGGATAGGGTCTAGTTTACATGTATGGCACGATGTGCTCCATGCTGGGCAGGCATATTCAGCGGTGGAGAAGCACAATGCTAGTGCCGATGTACGCATTGAACTGAGGGTATGATCTAAAGTTACTCCCAGATAGAAGTGTGCTGGTGGTTTTCAAGCTTTATACCATCCCAGGTTACGTCGAGCTCCGTTTAGCCTCCCTGTTTTTTTTTAATGAAAGCTGCATATTTGGGTTTTCCCAGGGTTTGGGCGCAGGTTGTTTTCCATATAGTACACTGACATATCTGAGGGGCCTCGTTCCAAGGTTGACTCAATTTCTGGGAAGTTATGCTTCTGCTTTGCCATGGCTAGGTCATCTGCATTTATAAACCTGCTGCATCCTTCTGGTAAGGGCTGGTCCAATGACATTGAAGAGGAGAGGGGCCAAGATGCTGCCCCCTCAAACCCTCCAAGACTCTACTTTGGAGAACCACTTAAATCCATTTTTTAACCCTCCAAGCCAAAGCAACCACTCTTCCAACTGCTTTCAATTTTTGTAGATTTTTGTAGTTACATTTATTCCTTGGACTTCATTTGGATGGAACATAAATGTCACAGACACCTGAATTGGCTTTGCTTATCAAAAACAATTTAAAGTCAAAAATACTGTGAATTATTTTATTTATTAAGGACATGACACACAACAATCAAAACAACAATTTAACCCGGTCTTTTACAAATCATAATATACTGCAAAAATCTAATCATATGAGCTACTATACTGAAATTAATCAGCTACAATTAAAGCTGCACATTAATATTCATAAAACAAGTTCACTCGACCCAACAAGTTAAAGACCATGCAAATAAACCTTAGTGTCTAACTTGTGACCAATCTCCCAAGTGGAGCAGTAGGGATTCCTTCTCAAGTTCTTTAAAAGTATGAAAATACCAGCGTCAAAAGTCAAGACTCAAGGAGATTCCTGCCCATATTTGAAAGATCTTGACACATCTATGAATCATACAGAGATAAATGAGGGTAGCAATAGTGACTGCATGTGATATACATATCAGTGCCTTATGCAACATGTTTCAAAAATAGTTTTTATCAAAAGGTTCATCATTCACAATTCTTTACACGAAAGAACGTTTTTTTCCCCTCCAGCTTATACAAGGACACTTATGGCCAGGTTATGGTTAATAGTTACTTAAAAACAGAAAAAAATACCATGGACTGCTCATATAATGTGTTGATTTTCGATCAACACTATTTTGAATTTTAAATAGCCGATTTGAACAAAGAACTTAAAGGTTACAATTATCAAAGCAGAAATATTCATCTGCACTGTGCTTTTAAAAAGTGCTTACATTGGAATAGGTAGCTAGTATTTCAACCACACAAATATAATTTCATAGCAAAAGGGTGTGGAATGAAATATTTTTTGGGGAGGAGAAACTTTAAATGCTTTTTCATCAAGATAACAACCCATCATAATAAATGATTGACTGCACATAATTTGCGATGGATACATAATTCTGTTCAATTCAAACTAAATAATAACCAAACTGTGAAAACGCATCAACTTTATATGGATAACCATGGTGAGATATATACAACTCTCAGAGAGCCACACCGACTGCATTGTCATTGTCGATCTGAGAAACAGGAAAAAGAAAAGACTGCATTAATGTGCATTCAACTGACAAAAAGTGTCTCTTGCACAAGCCTCGTCACTCTACTGACAAATACCAGTATTTCTCAGAACATAAAAATGCACAATGTGAAAAATATACAACATATTTACAGCAGGATAATTTCTATACATTCTAGAAGGAATGTTCAAAGAGGAAAAATTAGATATTTGATTTAGAATATGGGTGCTGTCTGTCCCTGATTGTCAGTAAAATTGTAACAAGTAAAGAGGGAGCTGAACTTCAATGTCAAAACCTAATTTGATGGTACACATACAATCTGTGTTTTGGAACAATAGCACCAAAAGCATCACACACACATAAAATAAAATAAAATCAACGTAATGTCTGACAGTATAGTAGAAAGCTCACTTAACCATTTGTTTTTAAAACCGCTGTTTCCTCAAGGCGTGAACAAATGTGGCTTACCACTGAATTCTAGTTTGTAAATAAGAAATAATCAATTATCAAAACTACAGACATCTGAAACATGATTCTGCACTCATATACATATACTGCAGGAAAGTCCTTTAAAATACCATATTTTGTAACCACAGATATTATGCTGAGAATTTGTCTGTTTTTTGCCTCTCACAAGAGGTCAGTCCTGGATACTTAAAATACTAAAATATGATGAACAACCAATATGAAAGTTCCTCAACAGATCTTAATTTAAGATTACAGAGTGAATAGACTGATAGCTTATGTGTTTGTTAATATTGTAACAGTAACTTTCTCAGATTTGGTTTAGTATTTTCACTAATGGATCATCTCAGACCCCTCATTTAATAGATAAATCGTCTATAGTGAAAGCATTAGTCAATTCTACTGTGAAAGTACATACATTCCCCTTTAATGACAAATGTGCAAATTATGTGCACAGCGTAATCCTGGTTAGTAATTTCATTACAACTGGTTTACTGTAGTAACAGGAAATGAGCAACCATTAAAGTGTATGACAACCACATTTGTTTACAAAAAAGAAAAAAGTATTACAATTTCATTAATTAATTTTTGTCCATTAAAGCCCAATTTCCCTCAAGCCTATTAAACCTAACCTTTGATCACTAGAGAGATGAAAAAAAGTATAATCTGTGCCAACATATCCTGCCACAAAGGCAGGGAATCAACACACAATGTTAAATGTGAAAATAGCAACAGAAATCATAAGAAATACATAAGTAGGTCTATATTATTCTTATTGGCCATCACAGCAACCAAATTAAAGTCCAATATGTGAATCAAAAATATACTGGATTCCATACCAGATAAATACAATCAGAAAAATCTCTCCTATAGCATTCGTTAAGAAAATCCTGTAGCAACACCCGTTTTAGGTGACAGCAAATAAAGTGACTTCAACAATTATGTTGAAAAATTATTTTGTAATCATGTATTTTTTTTGAATAGGCAATTGACATGCATGTTTAACAATTGGAAGAAAAATAAAATAGGAATGAACTTTAAATATATTTCTGTTGCTTCTGCTTAGTTTCTTACCAGATAAACAGCAAGGGGAGGTAGCAAACAGCAAAAAGGCATACATATATAGGCCTACATTTTAGTAAGTGGCATTAAGCAGCAAGAATGACTTGATCAAATTTTTGTGCAAGGTATTGTTAAGTAAAAATGATTGACAATAAACACAAAATTGAAATACAAATAATCTATGGCAATGATATGAGAGAATATTCCACTATATCCCTTGCATTACGCTTTGGTCGCTAATCTCGATGTACATTCTTCTTTGAATGGAGAGTGAAATACACCATTCAAATTTGGAGGGGGGATGCTAATTATGCTTTTTCAATTTCCATTATTCCCATTCTGTAAAGTTAAACTTACCAGAAAAAGAAAACCACAAAGTAATACCATGCTTTGAGCAATGGGACATGTTTTGGCAGAACATAGGATATGGGATATAAAGTGCCACTGAAATGATTACAGGTATGATTCATTTGACCCCCCTCAGCCAAAGGTTTCACTGGATGAAACGTCAGGGGAGGAGTTGAGTTGAGACCTGGTCTCAGTGACTGTAACTAAGGGGAACTCTGAGAAGTCTGTGCTGTGTCCTCGAAGACTAACTTGTCCATTGGCAATAGTGAACTGTGAAGAGGATCCTGACCTCGATGTCTGGAAATGAGATCTGAAGTTCTGATCAAAGGTGCTGATTTGAAAAGCCTGCAACATCCCTTGTGAAGACTCTGACTTTTTGGAGGGCGAGACCTGTTCCAGAAAGTCTTCCTCAGCTGGGGACACTGCGGAGGGAGGGGTGGTCTCATCACCTGAAAATGAAAATGAGTGCTGGGAGTCCCCCACCAGCAATCCAAAGTGAGGTTTCTCTAAAGTGGACCTTAGCGGAGAGCTCATCCCTGATTTGAATCTGCTGGGGGAAGGGAACTGTTTCTCTGTGGAGAACAGAGGCTGCCCAGCTAGGGTGGGGCTCTCGGAGACCAAGCTGAGGCTCTGGCTGCTCAGGTAGCTGTCATTCTGGCTGGTCCTTTCCAGGGCTTGCTGGAGGAACTTGGAGTACTCTTGCAAGAGGCTGACCTTCTCAGTGGGTGGCTGAGTCTGGGCGCTGGAGGCTCCCAGGCTCTCCACAGGGCTACTGTCTGAAACATCAGAGGAGTTGATGGATATGCTCGAGGTCACCTCAGTGTCAGCCACACTGAAGGAGATGTCCGATTGCCCGTTAGTTTTGTTGGAGTAATGGTCCAACAGAGTCTGTAGAACCTCGTCTGGTAGCACATGCTTGTCATGGGTTGCCTTAATCTCCGTGTTGATGGGCTGGGGCTCCAGGATGGTGGCAGGGACAGTTTCATCAATGACGGTTGACACCACCGTTTGTGCAACAGATGGCTGAGAAGAGATGCTGTTTGCATTAAGGGCATAATCGCGATTGTTGTTGGCCATTGCAGCCTGTAGATAACGTTTCTTCTTGAGGAACTGCATGGCGTCGTCATAGTTTGTGCTGCTGGCTGCTGGCTTGGTTGGTCCCCCTTGAAGAGTTTCAACTGGCTCAAGTACAGTGTTACTCTCTACGTCCAAAAGTCCTTGTTTGTCCACAATCTCAAAGGTGTACCGAGTGACCTTACTGTTTTCCTCAAAGGAAGACAAAGGGGACAGGCTGGGAGGGGGTTGTTCACTGGACTGTTTAAGACTCCTCTTGGGGACCTTCTTCAGGACCAGTTTAGGAGGAGGAATCTCTTCAGATGACACCTCTCCCTCTTGGTGGCAGCTAGCTGATTCTTCAGGAAGTTCCACAGAGTAGTCTGCTATCACATACTCATGTTTGACTTTGGAGGAGACGGCATAGAGAGGTAGACATTCAATTTTGCTCTGTCTCTGCTCCTCTTTTTCCTCTGTTCCCAAGACCGCAGCAGTGTGCCCTTCCAGCTGGGCAGCAGTGGAACCTGTTGTGATCTGTAACTTGTCTGAACACCTCTGACGCTTTTTCTTGGGCAATGAACACTCTTTGACAGGAAAGGAGAGGCCTTGAGAGTCAGTTTCATGCAAAGATCCAACTTTCCCAGCTGCCTTGTTGGCCTTCCTCTCTCTGTTCTCATGACACATTCGCCTGTGCTTTAAAACACGGTCTGTTCTGGAGAAGTACTGTGGAAAAAAGACAAAATTAACATTATTTCTACTGTAGCAGCTTACAGACACCATGTAATGAAAACCTTGAGTTGTTAAGGTTTGTAGTTACCCGTATGTATGCCAAGGAGGCAATACAGACCAATAAAGAAAAAAACGCATTCACAAATGTTATACAACAAGAAATATGCACTAAAAACAGCCCGAAGATTACTATTTTTTATTCTGTGTATAAACTCTTTGAATAGTAGCTTACTCAACCTGCACTCAGGGAAGTGACATTTTGATTGACATCTCTTAACAAATTTGAGGTGCTGAGCTGGGTGCTCATTTCTCAAGTAACAATAATACTGTTTTCAAAAAAGGCACAATGTTCCCTGTAAACTGACTGGTTTCACTGTAATCACATTTCATCACTGCCTTTTTTATTGCCACCTCCTCAAACACTGGATTATCAGTAGCTACTATAGGGCCTTGGCTAGTATTTTCATCCACTCAATGCTTACTTCCTCTATTCATTTAGCAAGTCCTGCCCATATATAGAGCCACTTAATAATCTGAGTTCTAATTCACATTTCATTGCGTCTTTAAGTGCTACAATAGTGATTTAGCTCCATATTAAATTGTCCTCTAGCTTCAGATGCAGTAATTTACTAGCAAACAGAAACAGAGCTTACCTGGTGACAGTAGTCACACTGGTAGGGCTTTTCTCCACTGTGGGTCCTCTTGTGTCTCTCCATGTGATACTTCTGGATGAACCTCATCCCACACTCATCACAGCGAAAGGGCTTCTCACCTAAGCAGACACAAAAAGAGGAAAAAGATGATCCGCGGGAGACTAAAAAGGTCAGACATGTCCTGGTGGCTATTGTTATCCTTTATCCTTCACTCACCAGTATGGATCTTCTCATGTCTCTGGAGCAGATATTTCTGAATGAAGCGCATGTCACACTGGCTGCACTGAAATGGCTTCTCACCTGGTGATCCAGATTGAATAATACATTAACTTCAGCATATGAATAAGAATGCAGACATTGCGTCTGATACAACACATTGTACCCCCCCCCATCCATTGGTCTTTGAAACCTAGCTTCACTTATAAAGGAATATTTACATCATCACTATAATATCTAATTTCAAGCAAAGAAGTTAATGTCATGTCATCATATGTATTTTATAATCTGCAATGTTGACATTACAGGATAACTCATACCAGTGTGGATGAAGACATGCCTCTGAAGATGGTAGTTGGTTCGGAATGCAGCGTTACAGTGAACACAAACGTGACACTTGGGGTTCTGGAGGCCCAATGATCCATCATCATTGATAGTGAGAATCTATCAAAGGAAAGGAAAATATAATAAAAAAAGAAAGATAATAGCCTTTATTTGTCATCACTATGGAAATTCATCAATGTTCTGAAATAATTCCCCTTCATACTCACACACATGTGCAAGTCAGCAAGTCCAACATTAACCTGCCAAGTTAAAATTGACAGTTATCACGTGCTGAATATCATGAAGAGCTTTTCTCACTTGCACCTTAGCTGGCGAGCGTTGCTTCCTCTTCTTCTTCTTGGGACACGCCATCAGGTCCTTAGCTTGTTTCTTGTCCTTCTTCATCTGGACCAGCGGCTCAGACAGCTTCAGCTCCTGCTTGATGTTCAACTGTGAACGCAGGACCATGGATACGGTTGGCCTATTTCCAAACCCCTACCCTCGAATGCAGACTGACCAGTCCTAGTATTGAAACTATGACCCTTGGCCAACTTCGAACATTCTACACCTTAAACTGACAAGCACTTGATTCAGATGTGACATATTTTTTCCTCTGTTTTTCTGAGTTTTCTAGGTTGGAGGAATAAAATGGTTAATGGGGGTATGTACATGGAGTACATACAATACTGATGGAATGTATCCTGAGAGGCTGGAGGAGTAAGTATTTTGTATCCAATTTTCTAAACCAAACTAGAACATTGCACAATGTCTCCCGTGGTTCAAGCTGTGTGGACAACCACCTAGTTCCAAGGTTTCTGCACCAATGAGAGATTAATAGGTATTGTTCAATGACTATCTGCCATACTCACCTGATGACAGAATATAATGAACATTTATAAAATTTGATTTGAACATTATGCTATTAAACTGACAGATCTTCTTGCCTCTCCAAAATAACAAAGTGACATTTAATCTTAATCTGCAGTGCATGTACAGTGCTGTTCATGAATGCTGTCGTTTTCAATGACCATCTACGTGAGGGTAAAAACCAACCAGTTCAGCTTCTTCAAAGTCAAACTCTTTTAGCGATTTCACTCATCTATTTATGACGATTTAAAAAAGAAAAACTTGGTTGTAGAGGTAGCTACAAAGCTTTCTGTTGATAGCAAACAGCCTCTTTTTTTTCCTACAGGGAGAGAGGAAGTAAGGGACTGGTTGTTTTTTTTACCCTCATTGCCGTGAAGCTAGTTGGAACCCCTCTGCAGCCATTCAAAATGCTAATTATGCTAACCCGCAACAACGCAGCTGTGGGTCTACACGGACTATCGGGATGAATCGTGATGAAAGGGTCTTGTTCTTCTCATCTGATTATGGGTAAGATGGCAAATAAGCGTATTTCCCAAAATGTCAGTGTATTGCTTTAATGGCAGTGAAGGGTGGGATTCAGTGATGGGTAAATACTGGATTGATTTATGACCGTTCAAAGGATTGATGAGCCTGAACTGATGTTATGTGGGATGGTATGAACAAAAGATAATATCTTGAAAACTCATTGAAAGTATGATTGTGGACTGTGGGTATTGCATCCATAAAATCATCTAATCAAAAACACCCTTGAATAGATCATTTCAAACAAGGACCACAGCTAAACCAGCAAGAACTCACTGGCATATGGAGCGAGCTGGGTAACTTATTGGAGAGTTTTAGGGGGAAATGCACTCCCACTTCTTCTCCTCCTCCCTCTTCTCCATCATTCTTTGACATCTCCTCCTGCATCATCAGTTGTTCCGGAGGGACCAGGTCATGTGTAACCAGCGAGCTTCCGGTCAAGTCCTCGTCTTCATCACCGTCATCCTCGGCCAACAAAGGGTGGTTGGCCAGTGACCGTTCTCCCAGGGTCATCACCACCAGACCCCCTCCGCTCGGCAGCCCGACCCTCCCTCCTCCATCTCCTCCTCCACTGCTGCACTTCAGCAGCATGCCCTCCAACTTGTCATCAATGTTCATGTTTAGACTGGTTTTTTAGTCTGTGAAGAGAAGGGGGAGGGGGAAGAAAGCGAGATAGAGAAATGACTGAACAATGATTGACGACCAAATGTCAATCACTCTCAATGCAGACACAAAGTTATGTCCTATAGTCCCAACAGACTCCATCCTCCCATTCGCTCCGTACAAAAATCTGAGTTTAATATTGCCTTCCTTATCAGCAAACGTAGAGTACATACCCCAGAACATAACATAATGCGTTGTAGAAATCGTTAGGAGCCACTCTTCAATTCGACATGTATCCAATCCACCAAGAAACACCTTTACTCAATAATGTGTCCACTTTTATAACTGGTTTGCCTGTTATTCCCATAATCTTATCCCACCAAAATGCACCGTGGAGGGAGAGATTTTATTAAAATAACGTGCTGCTTGGTTTATCATCCATACGCCGAAATTACCAGAGGACGCTATCGATTCGTAAAAGGTCTTAAGCCATGCTCTATTAGGTACAGTAAGTTTGCCGATAGGCAAAGCAGCAACACGTTGACAGAATGTGAATGGTGTTTGGCGTGGCGTTCTCTCCCAGCACAAGGGAACGGAACGTAGCAGGACGGCAATCATTCACAATATTGACAGTTATTTCCAACGGGCATACCAAAAAGAAAACTAGGTTTTCTAGTTAGCTAACCAATGACAGATTTCACTGCAACGTTACCCTAACATTGCCTGTTACTTGCATTACACTAGACCTATGCATTACTTGGTCTTGAACGGTTAGCTAACGTAGCGCTACCGGACAATTTGACAATAATTTGACGCGGTCAGCTAGTGGGTGAAGTACCTGTATCGGCTACAAACAAACACGCAACAACCACTCCGTGTTATGTGTGACCACACTCATACAGTCAGTCACTAAGTGGGTTAAATCTCTACCTAGCTAGCTACACTCGTCAAAGGAGCTTCGTACAGTTAACTACGCTACTGCTAAAATAAGATCGGAAGTAAAGCACTTTTGCCTTCAAAGTAAAAGGGTAAGCTTGACGCTCCAAAATCCTCTCTAAATACTCAGTGGACACGTCACAATAAAATATATTTGTATTCCAGCTGTTTAATGTACATTATATTAAAACTGTCATTTTCACAGCAAATAATAATGGCCATGTAGCCCTATACAAGATGTCAGGCGTACAGGTCTGGAAATAATACACAGACATATTCTCAAACCAGCCTAAAACCATACAACTTGAAGGGAGGTCTAGTTCCTTTAAAGTCCAGTAACAGTTGGGACGCACAGAACGGGAGCCCCCGCTCCTAGTGCTCATATATGCCGCATAATTCTACTATGTCCTACAGCAAAAACATTAAATAGATAAAAGTATTATTTTGAAGTCTGAGGCCGGAAGCTGTATTTTTATTGTAGCTCCACATTGACAGCGAATGTCAAAAAGGCCTGTTTGGGGCTAGCTTGTTAGCTGCTAGCAACTTGCTGCAGAAATGGTTCGTCTGAACTAGCGTTAACGTCTGATATTATAATATTCAGTTGACATTCACTTTCCTAAATTATGTCATGTCATATGCCGTTATCAACAAACTATCTCACCTCGGATTAAACGCGATACATAGCAACACACACAACTTTCGTTTGTACATTTCACCAAACTTATCAGGCGAGCAAGTTAGCGCTCACAGCTTCCTCAGCCATTCTTGTCAATAGGCCACAATGTTGTAACTGGCTAGTTAAGCTAGCGTTCACTAGCTAGCTAGCTAACAAGAGAAACAATACCGTACGCCTCGTGGTAGTTATTTTATATGTACGATAATATTGTCTTGTCTTGTCTTACCTGCTATGCGTCTTAATAGTTAAATCCGTTCAATTGTCATGGTTGTTATGCAAGACTGTACTGTGTAATGATGATGTGCGGATAGTCAAATACAACATCACATCTGAAGAGCCAAGGCAAGACAAGTTATATTTGTCGCCATCCAGTGGCCAACAATAGACCTTCGCTAATGGGTGAACAGTGGTGCGCTCTGCTACTATACAGGCCTACTCCTACAGTTACTACTGCTACCACTGCTAGTACCAGTGTTGTGCAAGTTCACACTTCTCGAGAGCTAGCTCAAAGTTCAGTTCACACAGATTAAAATGAACTAGTTCATGTTCATAGTTCACAGTCCCAAAAATGAACTAGTTCATGTTCAGTTCTTCCGTTAAAAAAAAAGCCATTCTTTTTCAGTAGAACCTCCTCCTGCCACCCCAGCCCACACTCATTGCCCTGCCCACTTCCCAAACTAAATGAATTACTGTATATTACTATAGAATCAGGATTACTTTTAAAAGCCAAGAAAAAACAATGTATGTTTGACCACTTAAACAATGTGTCATATTATGCAGCAAGTGAAAAAACGAGGTGCAGTAAAGGTTTACTGTAGATGCAATGGAATTTTTATTTTGACTGCATTAACCAAATTATGCAGCAGTTCAAAAACATAAAATAGATTAATATGCTTCCA
>OMOT01039416.1:0-24819 GCA_900312575.1 Acanthochaenus luetkenii
TCTGTATTTCTCTGCACTGACGGATAAAAGGAGGGATGAAGCCAGGAATGGATGGAACAGTGATGAGGTGTGTGTGTGCGTGTGTGTATGTGCGCACGCACGTTGGGGAGGAGGGAAGCAAGGCATGCTGGTTTTGAGGGAATGGTAATTGGCATCATAAACCCTTCCTAGATAGAATGTCTGTGTTCCCACTGCAACAACAATAAAAACATCCAAAACTATAACTATTTATAAAATATTTTCATAGAGAGACGATGATAAATCATTTCCAGCCAGCCAACTGAAAGTCGTAAGGAAGAAGGGGGCAGGACAGGAGTTCACTGTGGTAGTTCACTGCAGCGATGCTTCACTTGCCGAGGACGCTTGAGCCACAATGTGTTGTTGTTTACAGTTATCTTTATAGTTATTGTTCTAGATGTGAATGGGCCTTAAGTGTGCCTGACCTTGTTTGATCCCTCTGACACAATGTGTTCATTGCCCAGTGCTCCAGTGATGCCTCATATCTCACTGGGGTGCAGTGAGGCGTAAGGTTAACAGCTGCACGCTAAAACAAACTGAATTGAGAACGTTACATCGTTTGGAGGAATATAACTTTAGCCTGTTGCTGAGTAGTTTGGGCCTTGTAGAATATGTTGGCTTGCTGTGTCTTTTTTAAATGGCTCAAATTAGCTATTGTGTGTCTTGTGCTTTATTCTGCTTCCTTGTTTGTCTTGCATCATTCTGTTCTACCATTGATTGTTGGTCAGTTAGATCTAGTTGGGCTCATTCTCTGTAAAGTCCTTTGAGACGTGCTTGTGATCAAGGGCTATATGAATAAATTAACTTGGAACTTATTGAGCTTGGTTTTCTGGTTTGACTTGTCAGACTTTGATGATTCTAAAATGAAGATGTAAACGACTGACGGCCTTGAATACTAATGGATTTATTTGTCACATTTATTTTACATGCAGAGAAGTGCTTGTTTGCCTTTTGTCTTATTTATTGTCCATCACTTGTCTCTACATGATCATTCTAGGGTCACGTAACTATTGTCAGGGCGCTTTGTCTTGGACTATTTACTATTCACTCGTTACCGTTATGAATATAGCTGTCTTGGAAACGTTGTAAATCACATTTCTAACCGTATGTTTGGAATCCGTGGAATCATTTCAGCTTGACCACACGGTTGTGTTGTATTGTGTTAACTTGGCACTGCGTTTTCTGCATGAGTCCACAGAGAAGCATCCACTCCATGCCCAGCTCTACAAAACAAAATGGTGATTGTGGATTCCTGGGGGGACTAATTAGTGAGAAGAATGGCCTTTTGGGGCCCTCTGTTAGTTATGGAGCTGAACTTTAGTAACTACATTTTTAGGTCCTCATTACAAGGCCCTTCGCCTTGTGCTTCCTCCTGTCGCATGTAAAACCATTCACGTTATTGTGTTTTCTGGATTTGTCCTAACCAATAAATGGCTTTTGCATGATGGTGGTCTGCTTGTCTACATGTATTGTTTTATAGGTAAGTGTTGTGCTTGGTAGATGATTTTGTGAGTATTTGTATCGATCTTTTTAGTTCGGTGAGGTCAATCTAAATTGAACCTAGCTCATTTAATTTACTTCAGTATGTTTTTGCTGTTCAGATGAAATGCTTTTAACAGTGGACTCGTTCTCCTTCAACTGCCAATCAAACATGTTTGTGTTCTCTTAGAAAGTGACCGGAAAATTGTTTGGTAGCAGCAACTTCCGTGCTGCTCTGGAGAATGGAGTCCTGCTTTGCGAGTGAGTAATGATGCCAGCACTTCCATTGATCTCATGAAGTATACTGGGTGCGTTTCATCACTTCACCGGGGCGGTTCCACAAAATGAGTTTACCGGATAAGCTTTTGGTAAGTCAGGTTTATTTTCAGGGAGTTCAGTTCCACAAATCGGGTTTAATTTAGCTCAAGCTAAGTTACCATGGAAACGTATCCTTCGAGAATAACCTGGTCCTGGGTGATGTGCCCTGCTGAAAAGTGAGTCACCTTGGCGAGACCGAAAAGTCTGGGTTAGTTTGCTAACCCACTAATCTCGCTTTGTGAGACAGGCCCCAGGTCAGTGATACGGTCCCCTGACCCAACTGAAACGTGGTGTTTTCTCCAAAGCTCTGCTTTGGCGGCCCCTCATTAGGTAAATGATATATCTTTGTTGATTAATCAAAACTTGACAGGCTACAGTTATGCCAAGGTTAGGCTAGCCTACCTAAAATGTAGAGCTCAGAGACCTGTGTCAATCTAGTCTTTTGCACATTACACCCCAGTGCAGAATAAAAATTGGGGGCGCTAGGTAGCCCAGAGGTTAGAGAAGCGGGCTTGTATCTTGTGCATCTTGGGGGGGATCCGTGATGGGTTAAATGCAGATAAATAATTTCACTATGTGCGGTGCTCTGCTTGTGTGCGACAAGTATAATTAAAACTTTGGCCAATTTCTGTTTCTAAATAGTCTTTATACATACATTTAGTATCCCAATATAATTTGCATTCATTGCAATATAAATAGGCCTAATAATGTTAAATGTTTGACCATGGCTGTGGTCTAATTGTGAAAGTAGGAAAAAAGACTGCTGTGGACCATTATAGGCTATTGTCAATAGTCTAATTTAATTTACATAATAGGATGTCCCTTTCTGCTTTCTAATTGGACATTTTGTTGATCGTCATTATGATTGCCACAATTACAACAGTTGACTTGGCTCTTTCTCTAGTCAAGCTCCAGTTTCCTCCATTTTCATTTTGAGTGACATTAATTAATTTAGGAATAGCATACTCTTGACCTTCATCTGCATTAATTTAATGTACCGATTCTCCCGTGGTCCCATGAGACAACCACACTAGGGTCTCACTGCCCCTCTGCAAATAGTTTGAAGATCATACGCTGCACACTTGAAAAAGGCATGTGCTTGTAGGCTGAATGTGTAAGAATTACTTATCTCCTCCTGCCTCCTTAAGCACACGAGACTCCCCATCCTCCTCCCATGCAAACGGGCCCTCACCCTGCACCATGATCATCAGTCTTCTGGGCAGAAGGACCACCAACTTTCCACTAACGATAAAATATGTTGGAATCAAAAGTATTTTGGCCACATAAAATAAAAATGGCCTACTAACCTTTTAAGCACACTGGGTACAATTTTGAATCTGAAATATCTTGCCAAGCTTTCTCTCTCTGGCTTTGTATATATATCTTTTTATTCATCTTACAATTTGATGATCAGCTGCTGTTCTTTTAAAGTCTCCTTTCCATTGTGACTTGACGTTATCTGTGCTTGACGTCACGGCCTGTGTTTTAAAGTCATGAATGTGCGTTTATCTTGATTGTTGATTTGTTAGGTTAACTCAAGTCAAGCGTTTTATAGTAAACCCCACTTTTCTTGGCCTCCTTTTGTGGGACGGGCCCCTGGTGATGTAACGCACCTCAGTTCTAATCCTGGAATATTCATAATCTACATTTGTTTATTTATTGTTTATTTTTAGTCTGATCAACCAGTTGAAACCTGGCCTCATTAAGAGAATGAACAGGCTCTCTACTCCCATTGCTGGACTGGTGAGTTTTGGACTTTGCATTTATTTTGTTTGTGATAGAGTATGTTTTAGTTGTAAGGGGGGCGTGCACATGTTATGAGAAGGCACCTGCTAGTCAGGAAGTCTGAGACATTGTGTGGTTTCCTGTTAAAGTAGCTGAGACAAACTTGCTGTTGCTACATCTTGACTGATCCTGAAAGTACGGTAACAATTATATGTATAGTGAGACTCTGTCCTTCTAAGGTTTTGACTGTATGACAATTTTTTGTTTTGTTTTTCTAACTCGTCTTTTTCATTCTGTGCATCCTTTCCTCCATGTCCTCCTTCCCTTGTTAATGTTCTCCTTTTGCTTACTCCTTGGCTCTCATCTCTCCAAATCATCTTTGTGATTTCCGTGCTCCAGGATAATGTGAATGTATTCCTGAAAGCTTGTGGAAAACTGGGATTGAATGAGTCACAGCTGTTTCACCCAGGCGACCTGCAGGACTTGTCCACTCGTGTAACACTCAGGTATAATTGTCCCCGAGAAGCAGGAAGCAGTTGTTATGTCGGATGGTAAGGTGTATGTGTGCGTACCGCTTGTGCGTGATTGCGCAACTGTCCAAATGTACATACTCTGGGCATCCTGTGAATTAATCAAATCTGTGATATCTGAAACCACGTTCTGCCAAACCTCCAGTATTTTTACAGATGTGAGCATTTATCGTTTCAGTCTCTGAACCGGTCACAGCAGTGAACACTCCCCTTACAGCTCCTCCAGGCCTGCAGGGATACCAGTCTCCATTAGATGGCTCAAATTTGGATAGCACATTAGGGGAACACTGTGCTGTGTGCCTTGCCAGACAAGATGCTGGTTTACACTAGTTGATAACCTGTTCTGTGCAAACTCTAATCAGCAGCATTGCAAATGAGAAGGCTTTATTTCTTTGACTCTCTTATCTCTGAGCGCCCGAGATACTGGCATTCAGAATTGGACGTGTTAGTGTGGTGCAAGTGATGTTACTGTATACGCAGTCCTAAATTGCACTGAGTGTCACTGTTCTGTGTAGATATTCATTCGTCTTTCTCATTTTAGGAGACAAGAAAGCAATAGGAGACTCAAAAATGTAAGTACTGTGTGTGTGTACAATTGTGTGCTGCTGATAGTTTAGATGCTTATGAGGTTGTTTGGTCATCTGGGAAGCCTCTTCTGATTTACACAATAGCTGACAACTTGGACTCTGTAATGAGCTTGTTAGGGAACACATTCTTTGAGTTGGTGTTAAGCAACTAGCAATTAGGGACAATTTGTGTCCTGCAGTGGAATCCACCAGTTCTATGTAGGTCTCCAACCTGATTGGCAAATAGTTATGCTGACTGATTTCTATATTACATTTTAGAGAGTTGGATATACCATGTATAGAGCTGAACATTGCCCAGTACTCCAGTAATGCCCTACGTGTTTATCTTGCAATGAGGAATAATCTTAACATCTGCACCCTGAGCAAATGTAATTGAGAGATTACATTCTTTATTTAGAGGAATGTAACATTACTACATTACCTATTTAACAAAAGTTTTCAGACTTGTATTTAGATGAAATTTTAGAATCTGTCAGTTAAATAATACACTTACTTGCTCATTTGTAGCATTTCTAGTCCATGCAGATAATTACTACATTGCCTTCCAGTTTACACCTATTTTTTCCTTTTCTTTTCCTAGTTTATCGCTTACATGATCATTCCTGGGTTGCAAGAATAATGTCGGGACACTCTTACTCCTGATTTCTTGTAATGTGGGTGATCTAGTAATTGAAACATTCTATGGTTACACTCAATGCAAATCATTCCGTATAGATGTGTCCTCTAAATGCGTAAATATAATGTATGTAAATCTGAGACTGATCCTACTGGATTAAGATCCCCATACCGAGACTAGGCGGTAATTCCGCCTCCCATCAGGGAAGAAGCATAATAAAAACTGTCCATTGAACTCAATGGCGGAGGCGCGTGCAAAATCTTTCTTGTGCTAAAATGTGTTGACTTCTTTGCATTGACCTTTGACGTGACCTATTTTCTGCTTTCATTGTACCGGTGTTGCAGGCTGAAAGATATCTGAATGTAGCCTCATTAGGCTATAAGAAGTACTTTACAAGGACACTCATGCTTGGACCCAATTTCTCTGTTCACTGATGTCTCAATTCAGAAATACTCTGATCATCTCTCAAGACCCTAGAGACTTTTTCCATCACTGACTGCTGCTCTGCCAGGGGGAAAGGCAGTCCATCAAAAAATCTTTGCCTCGAGGCAAATCTGAAATAAATCATTCCTAAAATAGTTTACTTGCTCAAATAATGAGGCACTGAATGCCAGGAATAGGCCTATATTTCAGAATCCCTTTGCCAATGTCTTAAGTAATGGTTGTGAAGTGTGTGTCAGGAAAGAGCCAACAAGATTCAGCACCACGGACAGCGCTTTACGCTGTGCCCAAAAGAGTTTGGTGTGGTTGGACTTCATGTCGTCCATGCTTCTCTGTCTACCCTTTTTTGCCTCAACAATCTTCAGAATGATACCATTGATTACATTTTTGAAATGCTAAACAACTGAAACAAATGAAGATGGACTTAAGCTATTGGCTGACAATTTCCAGTTATGTAGTCTATATGTATGAATCCGTTTTCATAATTTCCATGGGGATCAATCAGACAAATGGTTCTATATTGGGTCTGCACTTTAGATAGTGTTGTGATCAAACTTTCCTTGGGGTCTTGGCAAGTTCTGTGAACCTTTCTTTTAAGTGTATTTGACAATTCTATTATTGAGCCTCGTCAAACTATTATACAAGGTAGGTGTTTACATGTTCAGACGTCGGGACATTACTAAGGAGATCACTATCAAAAGCCCCATTTGGATGAGACTAGTTTTACAGGGTAACGTGGGTAATAAAACATTTGCATGGCTCCTCCGGATGGCTTTTAAAATGTACAGACTGAGATAATTGTCGGACCCAGATGTTTCCGTCACTCCAAGATAAATGAAATTTTAGCAGGGCTATAACTTCCTTGATGGTGCCAGTAATATTCTAATGCTCAAGTTCATTTATTTATACAGCCCTTTATCACAAACATGTCTCAAATGACTTTACAGAAAATGTGCCAATCTAGATCTACCTGAGCAACAAAAAAATTGAATTACAGAATAGTATAAGACAAATATAGGGAGACGGAACAAAGCACAAGACACACAATATAATTTTTTTGCAAACCATAGCAAGCCTACCTATTCTACAAGGCCTAAACTACTGACACCACCAGCCTTAGACCCTCAAGGCATGCGAGGAAAAACTTCCAAGAAAACCATATTAGGTGGAAAAAATGTAAGAAACCTTGGGTGGGTCAACTCAAAGAGGAATCCCCCACCAGGACGGCTGATCGTGCAATAGGTGCCGGGACAAACAGTGGAACGTACAATAGCATAGGCAATGACAGTGACATATGAAACAGATAAGGCAATAGAGGCAGACAGATGGGGGCACGGTCGGCGACGATGTCCACAGAACCAGGGGCTGCGATCACGTAGTAACAGCATCAGGGATGGGACAATGACCAGCAAAAACGACCGTAGGGGAAACACCCACGTCCACTGCATGGTAGGAAAACTGTGACTGTGTCTGAGAAAAGAGGAAGCACAGATACAGACACTCCAGCCAGCATTGATGACCGTAAGAGCCGGGGCAGGAGCTGATGACCATAGGGGCAATGAGCAGTAATGCTCAATACTAGATTACATACTCAAATTACCGAGATGTCTAACCGGACGACACTAAGATTATCAGTACACCTGTGAGTTTGCTGAAAAACGGTAGGTAATTGGGGCCGGAATTATTACTTTGGTAGGAGGGGAAAATCACTGACATGGCCGTTCCGGACGGGATTAAAATAACGCTGTAATACATGTTATTACCTGACTACTAGTCCCGTCCGAATGGGGCTAAAGTGGCAATATAACACCTAAATATGCATGAACATATGTCATGTGCAGCACAGGCGCTCCAGGTAGGCATTGCAGGTACTGATTATCTAGAATAATGGAAATCCAACCTCATTTTGTGTGTGTATATATGTGCACAGTTGGGTATTGTAATTATAAAAAGTTGCTATGTCATCATTGTTGTCTAATATGAGGAAACTATTGTTCTTTATGATTTATATAAAACGCAAAGGTAGGAAAAGGTGAATGAATACCCAAAATAACTGTTGCGAGGTGCCATCATGGGTTATTCAATTCACCTTTAATCCGGGAATGTAATATTTTTAATTGTAATATATTTGTTACTGTCTCTCAGGTTCTGATCACAATCTACTGGTTGGGTCGGAAGGCTCAGCTAGACCCGTTCTATAGCGGACCTCAGCTTAACTTCAAGGCCTTTGAAGGGTTGTTGGGGTTAGCCCTGTCCAAGGTAGGCTGCTCTTCCAGGCTTTGTGCATGGTTGTTTTTTTTTTTTTTAAAGCTATATTAACCCTGTCTTCTCTGCTGTCTACATCCAGGCTTTAGATGATTGCAGTGGTGTGTTTGTGAAAGAAAGCGGATACAGAGAGTGTTTGTACCCAGAGAGAGAGGAGTTGCGGCGCATGAGACCAGGCTACAAGAGAGGGGACTCTGTGGACAGCAACAACTCTCTGGACTCACGGGCTCTCCGCACTTGTAGTGAAGGTAAATCTCCTTTATGTTCTCCATCCATTCTTATCATTTGCATGCAACATTCTTCATTCTTAAAGTGGTCATCTGCGAGATAACTTGATTTTTTTTTTAAATTTGCCGACTTGTTTGGTGATATGCAATCACTTCTCAGAGATCACTTGGTAATCGAAGTGTAATCTTAGATTTTTGAGTTTGATTTTCTGTAGGTACCGGACTTTTGTTTCTGTTCAGCCATGGTGGCTACTGCTCTTGCTACCGATTTCTTCTTCTCTTTATTCCTACCTGCTGCCGTGTGTTTAGAGCAGTTCATGTCAAAGCTTTCATGACCTCGGTGTAGGTTCAATAACTAATGTTGCATCAATCAACAATAGAAATGTATTTGAAAATATCAGATTGTTATTTGAATATTAACAGTCTATATGTACTCCTGTGATGGATGTGCTCGCAAAGTGCGCCCTGTCGGGAGGTTTCTGTTTGTCTGCCGGCACCAGAAGGTCTCGAGTACTTACAGTACATATTTGTACATCGTAATGAGCAGGGGAAATGTCTGTTTGGCTTACATATGAGGTGTCTAAAGATTTAGGAAAATACACTTTTAGTGAACATAATTAATTAATTACAACAATGATTGACATTATTGAACAAAAATATATTGTATCAACAACCACCCATATACAGCAAAATCGCATAACAAACATCCTGCAACAAAGACCCAAAAGGTCTGTGCCTCCACCCCATGCATCCTCCCACTCCCTCCCCTCTCCCCATCACAATCCTGCCCTCCACCCATCATTCACACCTCCACCCATCCCGACCTTTCTACCGTTGCCCCACTATCTCGGTCCCCTCCATTCCCTCCCTCCCACTTCTTTAAGCTCCCTGCCCTTGTACCAAAACCGTCAAGGTTCAAGGTGGGTCGAAAACAAAGCCTTAGTGGTGGCACAGTTGGCATCCTGCCTGAGATCCAATCCAAAGTCCAAAGAATATGTAACTCTGTGAGGGAATCTGTCAAAGTTGTCTTTGAGATTGACCCTCGAGACACAACCTATAGAATACTCTTACGCATAGTAAGGCCCGCCTCCAGGAAGAAGAGATAAACAATAGGTGCATGTGGAATACTTTTACCAAAATGAAACGTATCAAGATGGATCTTCCAAATGTTGTGTATGTCACAGATATGTGTTTCCTTGTGTATTGTTGATTGCGTTTGCTGTGACGTTACTCTGAGATACTTGCGTATAGTCGCAGGACTGTTTTCCTTGTCCCTGCTTGCTTGTTGACATCTACTCGGTGCTTGTTGTTATAATCGTTGTGCTGACATTATCATATAGACTTAGGTAAGCACAAAGATTCTTGTTTATAAGTGTGTGAATTGACCTGGATATGAAGCGTCCATAGCGCAAAATAATAGTTTCTAAAGAGACAAGACGGAGCATTTGACGGCCCTATGACGTTGCTGAAAGTTAGTTTTGCTTAGAAAGTTTGGACACAATCACATTTCAAATGAGTTTATGACAGCAACTTTTCCATGAAAGCGCGTCACGTTTACAAGGCCGTTTACTCTGACATTTTGATGGGGAGAGAGTGGATTTGTTTTTTTGTTTACAAAAAAGTAAAGATGATAAATAATAACTCGGCAGATCAGAGGCATTCAGAACGCTGTAGCAGTGTTTCCCTTACACTGCTACAGCGTTCTGAATGCCTCTGATCCCCTTATCTGAATGTTTCATTTATCTGCAACCATGTCATGCTTGTGCTCAGGACACATAAGTGATAGATTCTGACAAGTTCCACACGGTGGTGGTAAAGTGTGTGTGGTGGGAGTGAGTGAGACGCCTGGTGCAGTGCTCCCTAAAGGCTGGTCTGTGTGAAGACTCTGTTACCCAGTGAAGGTTCATCTCTGGTCTCTCCTGATTTGGGGCTTTTCTTTTCTTTCTTGTTTGAACCGTAATGCAACCTCTTCTGTTATGTCAATTTGCTTTTATTGCTTTTTCAATGTCCTTCTCTGCTTGTGTTTCCCTAATTGTTCTTCAACTTTGTATCTCTTCTATTGCTCACTTCCTTATATATCCCATATGTCTGTGCGGTCTCCAGGTTGTGGGAGTGACGCAGAAGCTGAGCAGGGATTCAGGATGGAGGCCACGCAGCCCTCGGCACAGCAAAACAAAGGCTGTGTCCCACCGCTGCTCCTACGCAGAAAACAAGGACAGGAGGACAATAGAAGGGGCTGCCCCAGTCCGCTCACCAGGTGCTGCTGTCATATTAACTACACACACTTCACATGCTGCTACTAACTCACTTGTCTTGTCACTGACCTTGTCAGTGATTTGCAGGGCCATCTGAAATGTATTTTAATTTTACATTTTGCCTTTGTTTTTATATTTCCAAATTTTTCTGTTCTTCCTGTGTTTTTTTATTTTAGATTTTTAGATTAGGATTTTACACCAAGTGTGTAAATTAAAAGATTTAAAATAAACTTTTTTTTCTATGTGGGATTTGAACTTGTCTTGGCACAGTCAGTGGAATACTGGCAACATTTTCAAAATCTATTGTCCTAATTTGTGGAGGTTTAAAACTAGTGAAGTGAGATTCAGGTTCCAGATATAAGTGGCTTCCATCCTCAATATGATGGCATTGGTCTCAGTTGAAACTGCTGTGCTTTCTTTTTTCGGTTTTGACTTTAAGCACCATGGCAGTTTCGTTTTTTATCGCAACGACTACTAGTGATTTCTGAGGAACATGTAGGCTATAGGCAAGCATTCACACACACACACCCATCACATGATAACACAATACACAAGTATTTAAAATATATTTGTTAAGCTTTCCATGGTGTTAATGACTCATAATGTAGTATTTCTATGCTAATTTCTCCCCAAAATGCCATTGGGACTATCGTTTTAAACCCAGATTGTGTGATATCTGATTTACACAAAACAGAAAATGCAGGGCCCTATATTCATATTTTTTTCTTCAATGGTAGTATTGAAGACAGCAGCTGTCTGTACCAACTGTGTGACCTCATCGTCAAAATGGGGGCTACAACGTTTTTGTGGCACACTAGACTTACTATGAGTAGTAGCCTGACTTTGGCGTGTTATCAATGTCCGAAGTTAATGATTTTCAGCGTATTGTAGAAACGATTGTCGACTTGTTGCTTGATTGGTTCTGGTGTTGCTCAGTGAAGATCAACTGGCCAAGAACTGTCCTCAATTAACCTCTGGTCACCATGACGGTGAGTCTGAGGACTCGGACAGGGTGGAGTCAGACCAGGTGGACAGATCACCTGGAGAACCGCAGATTTTGTTTACCATCCTCCAGTAGGCTGAGTGCTGTGAACCCCCCTTTCCCCCAAGCAATAGTTTGGGATATGTATACTTCACCCAGACGGACCTTCATCACTCCCAGGTCCCAACTAACGGCAATAACATTGTTCAGACATAGTTTGTGTGCAGATGACGGACAATATTTGATCTAGCAGGCCACTGTCTTTACGGTGCGCTCCCTTCTCCTCCTACTAACAAGCACTTCAGCATGGAGCTGGTCTGTAAAAGACTCTTCCTCTGTGGATGTCAGTGCTGTGCCTGGCTCTACTAATGTATAACTAACTACACTTCGTGCTTCTCAAAAATAGTAGAGCCCAGTCTAGAAATAGGGTGAATTTGACACCATGCATTAATCGTGAATTACAATTCTTCTTTTTGAATGATTTGGGTCAGATAAGCTTGTGCTATTAGAGGTAACATGCTTATATACCACTCTTTGCAGCAGCAAACCCCACCTCACCCTATCTCCCCTTGAGCATGCCATTGATAAAGAGCTTTTCCTGCGAGCTCTGTGTGAGGAAGACTCTGAAGATGATTATACTGAGGCGGACCCTGTCCTAGATGACTTGTATGCCCGGCGAGTGCAGCAGACCCTTCACCAGACTTCCACCAACCCCAACTATGACCGCTTCTTGCCCCAGTACTGGACGCCTGAGGAGGAGATTCGTGTCCGCAGGATCTACCTGGGCTCTCAGAGGAGACCCTGGTACCATAAAATGCAAGGCTTAAGGTCTGTTAACTGTTTAATGCGATGCAAGGCAGTGCTAAGAATGGAAGTTTGAAAGCAGATCTACGTAACCTAATGCAAAGCAAAGCTGAAACTGCAGTATTGTACTCGCGCTACATGCTTAATATGTCAATTTCTGCACAGTTGTATATGCATTGTTTGATGATTGCAAGCATTCTCTGTAACTGTAATTGTCCAAAGTAGCAAAAAACAGGCTCCAGTCTGCAAACCCAGCCATGTGCTGACAATAACCTTCTTTGATGCAATTTAACACTAAAGCCTACATGTTTATTTATTACTGCTACTACCTCGGGATTTGTGCTGGAAGTGTGGAACTACAATGACGGCATCTGGCTCCATGTCTTTTATTGGTTTGTATTTTTGGCTATGGCTTTAGATACTAGCTTACTGATCATCTTAACCACACCGGCAAGCTAGGGTTAAAAATACAGCATAATCATTTAGTAAACCAAAATTGCTCAACCCAATATCATAGCTTTGCATCGTTTTTATAGTGTTCAATTTTCCTCGTCCTGTAATCAGACAACTCCTGTTTTTCTTTTTTTGCATTTACTTTTTTCTTTCTTCCTTTCTTTTTTTCTTTGGCCGTAGCCATAAAGCTTTAGGTTCTTCTGAGGATGAGTTTGATTTTGACATCATTTCCTGGCTCGTCACATCTGCTGCACGAAACATCTCTCCTACATCTCAAGATTCTCAAAACCATCTCTGAGAATCCCTCTCTGGCCCTGGATATGCACTCCATTCCACAATACCCAAACCTCTCTCACACACACACACACACACGCACACACACACCACCTATACAAGCTCTTGGGCAATATGCTTCTCCACTCTTAACACAGACTCCTTCCTCCTGACACCCTACCACCATCCTCAAACACTGTTAGTCTAGCAAGGTAGCAAATAACAGTCCTTTTTTTAAACAATTTCAGGTCTTATCTATTATGCGTCAGCAAACTACATAACTTTGGTTAAGATATGCAAATGTTGGCTGTGTTTATGAAATGGGTTTTTGTGAAATAATCAGGGAAGTGAGATTTGCCTTTGAATTTCTACTGTTTATGATTAAACTATCAGAAACGTTTGTTCCTAAGCGCTGCACTGTTGTATTATCTGGCATTTACTCAGGCACCTTTTTATAGAGGGCTGATGATGTGATGACTATGTTTCTAACAGTGTCAAGCTTAGTCATGAGTCATCATTTAGTGAGGGTCAAACGAATGACTCATGCGGTGTCATATCTTGATAGCCATAACAGAATCACGCTATTTATATCGCCTGTTTTGGCCCTAGTGTTTTGCCGTTTACTGCCAGTGTCCTTCGGTGTAGAAAAAAAGACGATGTAATAGTGGGTCAATAAAGTGACTAAATTATTGTACACTGTGGCTTGTTTGCATTAAATGCATTTTGTTTCATTTGTCCTGCTAAACTATTGTCTGAGTTTACTACACCCTAACTGTTTATTGTAGGTTTTAGGGGGAAATTAAAATGGTTGCACTCAAGCAAGAATGTTTTATCAATCAAATGGCATTTTCCTACTTGTAATGCTATTTTATATAAAGCCTGCTCCTCTAGATATTAGATAATACAAATGTTAGTGTTATTTTTATACCCGAGCTTCATCACTTATTACTACACTGTGAATTAATATGGTCGAAACCACCAGTGTCTCCGTGTTTAGCTGGATTGTTGTGGCCTTCATTAGTCTTCTTGTCTTGTTTCTTTGCTTCTGTAGAGTTTGTCAAATCCAGGTTAGACCTGGGAGACCACCTCAGGTCAACCCTGGCTGGATTTGGTAAGTCCATGAGAAAAGTGGATTTTTAATATTCCTCACAATTCTATCTTAACTTCCTTCTCGCATATGTTGGGAGGACAACTTCCCATCCTCATCCAGCATTGAGAAGGAGTTAAGCATAGGTTGTACAAGGAATTGAGAAAGGTGTCCGAGACCACTCTCTTGACACAACTGCTTCGTCTTGGTGTGCTTTTTGTTATTGTGTTTAGCTAGCTTATCTGCGATGAAATTAAGCCGTGTACACCCCTTGCCTGAAGATACTTGGTATACCTCCTATTAATTATCTGGGCTGAGACTTGGCAGTTGCAGTTGTTTGTAATCGCGTGCTTCCTTCCTTCACTCGGATCAGTCAGATGTGCCACCTAGCTGCTAAATGTTGCTCTGAGTTATTTGAATGTCGCGTCTGACATTCTCTGTTGCCCGCAGCAATATTACTTGTTACACGTCATGGCTGTTGTGTTATCCGAATGACGGCACCCATTGCCATTTGTACTGCTTAGGCACTTCACTTGCGTGCTACTCCTGCTCTCACATGGGCAAGGATTCTGTTGCTTGGATGTAGAATGTGCTATGTTGCAGCTATCGTACTGTGGCCTACTGTGTGTTTGGCAGGGCTGTCATGCATGTTGTCTGAAAGTTGGCATAGAGCACAGTGCAATGTAAAATGGTGTGCGTGCGCGTGTTGGGACGCTTCTATTAATTCATCATGCTTTGTTATGCTACTGGATGGTCAGAAGGTGATGCTCTCATGTCATGTAAAAGTGCATTCTCCTCTGCACCGTGTTTGAAATTTTATTTTTGGTTCACTACATCATGTGTTATAACATTAGATCTGCCTCCTCTGCCTGTCTTAAACCAGGAGCAAATCATTGAGTGACATCCCGATGGTGTACCCTGGGTGTAAAGTTCCTGAGGGGAATACGTTTGTTGATGCGGGCCAGGGCATTGGCAGGGCATGGGAGTGGAAACGGGAACATCCACAGAAGAGCAGCACCAAGGACGGTGAAGCTAGGTGGCAGGATGTGAGTCAAGATGACTTAAAGTCACCTAACAATCAAGGACAAATTGTTGCTTTCACAGAGTATACCTGTAGAGGGGGGGAATCATAATGCCACTTTGAGCCTTGGAATATTGATGATGCCATGGCAACGCATTCAATAGTTGTAATTGTATGCATTTGTGTCAGGATTTGACCAAGTGGAAGAATCGTCGCAGGAGCACCAGCTTTGACCTGCGTAGGAAGTTGCAAGAACGAGAGCATGTCATTAATCAGATGACCAGTGGGGCTGTGACTAGCTCCGGGGAGAATGGAACGCAGCGCGGGTTGTCAAAGAGGTTGGCTCATACTTTATACGTGATGTCACACCTAGACCACAAACCCTTTAGCTGCCAAGCATTTGATTGAAGTGTGTATAAAAGATTGCTGACCTGTTGAATTTAGCGGTAATGTGACACACCCTCCCCCTCCCATCTCTCTTTATGCTCTCTCCTTCCTCCATTACACCTGGTCCTCTTCCCTTACGTGCCAATTCCCCAGAGACCAGCAGTCATCAAGCAGCCATAACCCTGCCCCCTCTTCTTTCTCCACCTCTCCTGCGTCAAAATCAACTAGCTCTGGTGTCCGACCCCACACTCGAGCTCTCCTTGCCCGCAGCTACGCCACTGACGCCCCCTTCAGCCCCACGGCTCCATATAGTCCCCATAGTCCGGCCCACACTCGGGTAAGCTTACAAAGTTCTGTTCTGCTTTGCTTTTTGACCTCGCAGACCTTGATGAGTGTCTTTGCCGATGTTTACCTCAGTATAAATTGACATTAATGTGATGAAAACACCTATGAATGATGGCAGAAAATATGTTCTTGAAATACATGTGTGTGTATTGTGAGGTGTATAACTCATGTGAGATGTTTGATTCAAGTTGCTACGAGGCAGACTTTTTACCTTTTTGAACTCTAGTGCTTACTCTAGCCAATGTCAATTAATGTATTCTCAGGGATCCCCCATCGGAGCCATGCCTGCCTCTGATCCCACCATCTTGGTAGAGGAGACCTACTCTGCCTCCTTAGCCTCAGATGGAGCAGGAGTTACCACACCTTCTCTGGACAGCCCTTTCAGCTCGCAGACCCAAGTCGAGGCCCAGGGCAGCCCAACCCCTCTCCAGCCCATATCTGAAGTGGGCCAAATCTCTCCACTCACAACTACACTGCCACGCGAACCCACAGCAGTAACTCGCACCAATGATTCTGCAGCAGCTGTCATAAAAGTTCCGATGTCGGCTATGACTACCGATATGAGTCACATGGAACTGTCATTCTGCATGGATCCCAAAGTTCCCACATTTCACCCCGGTGCTGTTAACCAGGCAACCGTGTACGATCTGAAAGACTTGTCCCACCAGAACCACAAGTCCCAAGAAGAGGCCGAGCAAACATCTAGACAACAAACTGCAGAGCATGGCAGAGGCCACCAGACTCGAGGCCTCCACAGGTACATCACCAGAATTGGGTCGTGGTCAGGCTCAGCCAGCCTTCCCCGGGGTTACCGGAGGTCCGAGGGCTCCTCTCGTCTCTCTGCTGTCATCACAGCCAGACCCTTTGGAACCAAGGCATCCAGAATGTCCTCACTGCCCAGGCTGTACAATGTGAGTTCATTGGTTATGGCCACCCAACAAGTTTAACAACATGGACATGAAAAATGACCTTTTCACTTTGTTAATTTTCCGTGTTATAATATACACCTATTTAACAAACGCCCCCTAAAATAATTGACATTACTTTACTTACTGGAAATGCATATTTTTAGTATTTTTGACCATCCCATCAAATAAAACTCAAAACAATGTCCCAGGAGGTAATGGTGGCGGAGATGGGTAACAGGATAGGGATAAGAACATAGTATTGAGGTTTTAAAGTGGAAGGAGCTGCCACCTGCTGATTTAGTTTGAGACGGTGTGGACAGTTAAAGGTCTGGCCTTGCTGAAGCGTAGGGCACGGGTAGATGTGTGGGAACTTAAGTCAGCCAAATAGACTGAAGCTAGTTAATGTAATGCCTTGGAATAGGACTTGGGAGTGTGTGTGTGTGTGTGTGTGAGATTAGTGAGAGATCTTGTGTTACCTTTGTTTTCCCGGATCGCCTTTCCTATTAATAATAGAAATGCTGCTGCACCATTGTGACTACTGTCAACTCACTACACGCTCAGAAAATTTCACTCTCACCTACTTATGTTTTACTATGGAAATTCAGTTCCAAGGTTTAAGGTTTTTATTTCTAAGGCATCTGAGCTTAGTTGCATGTTAATGCTGCAATGGAAAGGGTGCAATCAAATGGTACAAGTACTTGGTCTGCGTCAAAGGTCTTCATTCTGGCACGTTATCCTCTTGAGCACATCTTGTTTTTGTTCATCCTTTAGGTAGATGACAACAGCAGCCTTCTGTTGAATAGTGAGAAAGGCGGATCCCTGCAACCTACCAGACCTACCCTCATCAGACAGGTTGCGACCGCCCGGATGAGGGATCAGTACCTGGCTTCAATCAGACGGAGCAGTGGTAACGAGGAAGCAAAGCAAAATGGCGAAGAACGGAGGGAGGAAGGGACTAGTCATTTCAGCCTGACTTCCTGCCAGACCAATGGCTATCACTATCAACCCTGCACCCAAACCCAGCTTCTTCCCCAACCCTACTCCAACCTACCGTCCCACCACAGCAAAAGCCTGAGTCTGCCATCTAATGTAGTCATTGCCCCCCCAAAGGTATGTTGTTTGTTTTCGTCCTATCTAGCGGGCTTTGATATTTGTGATTATGCGTGTATATTGATATGTCTGTGTGTCCTTAAACCATGTTGAACCTTTGTAATGTTTGAATCTTAGAATGTAATATAGTGGATCAAAAGAAGATGTTTAATGTGTCACATGTGTCCCTTGCTACTCTATACTTATGTAGCATTCCACCAAAGTCTCTGGTTTCCACTAGGAAGTGCAGGAAGACATTGGATCACATGGTGTCAACTTTACCTCTGTGGTGTGTGTACTGTGTACGTGTGTTTCTCAGGTGCATCGCAGTGACATGAGAGTGAGTCTTAGTCTTAAACCCAACAGCAGACCAGACTTTGGCTTCCAGGCTCATTGGGACTCCACTGGAGCGAGAGTCAAATCCGTTCAACTCGGTAAGACATTACTATGTTTAACTCTACGTTACATTTTTGGTTTGTTGACATAGTATAGAGTTTAGATTTCTTTTGGCCGGTCTTTGCTTGACACAATGCACCCTGCCTTTTTATTAATGGGAATGGTAGTGTTAGTTGCCCTCATGTCATTTGTTTTCACAGCCTGTACTTGGAAACGCTAAAGAACAGTCGTGCAATACATTGACAGTTCACAGCACACAGGCGTCATATAGACATAATGGCACTAGAAATATACAAAAGCAATTGTCAAAAGATATTATTGAGGCGGTTTTGAGAGCTGTGATGGCACAAAGGTCCTGCCGAAGAGAGATTTGTTTATTTTTCAAGATCAAGGATCTGTATCTGCAGCCGGATGGGAGGAGGGTGGAACATGGGTTGGAAGCTGTCACTTCTTTCGCAGAATATCATATGGCTGTTTATGCAAGCAAGAAAGGAATGTGCCTTGAAAGTGCCCAAATAGTTTATAATGCAGGCCCACGTGAACAGGGAAATACTTGTGAACTTTTCAATAAATATATGTATTTTATGTACGTAAAACTACAAAACAAATCGGAACTAAAACAAAACTTAGCCAAGAACAATCATGAATATTTAAAGAGATATATGAGGTGTGTGACCTACTCACACTGCCAGGCAGTTTTGGCTTACTGACCTAGTCCTCAATTTGTGACCAGCAACCTAGTCCTCAGCTCTGTGACTTGGACCTCAACTTGTAAACAACCTGTTCTTCAAGTCGGGATCTTTATATTTTTGCTGTCCTTAACCCTAAACCTTTTCTTTCTTGTCTTGGTGCCCGTCTCTCCGTCCTCAGGCAGTCCAGCGGAGCTTTGCCGGCTGCGTGTGGATGATGAGATTGTGGCTGTTGATGGAATTACAGTGGCACACATAAGCTACGACCAGTGGAAGAATACCATGACATCTGCCCTGCAAAATGGCAGTCTTACCATGGACATTCGACGCTATGGCAACAAAGGTAAGGGAATGAGCCAGGGTCAATAATGAGAGCTTTTAGTCTCTAACCACCTCTGGAAGCTGTGCACCCCAATGGTAAGCTTATTTCTGATGGCTGGTTGTCCTCACTAGACTGGAGCTCCAGTGGTGGGAGTCATCACAGCATGCCATATCAGAGCAGGAAGACCCTCAATCTGACTGCTGCAGCATCCATGCTGATAGGTTTCCCTGATCACCATGCCAGCAATGCTGCCTCTGCAGAAACAACATCCATGAAATCATCCAAGTTCAATGGGCAGACGGTCGACGTGAGCAGCAAGATGTTTTATTAAATGATCACTTTCATTCAAAAATACTTGTAATTGAATAATGATGGAATTGAAACCTATAATTTTGATGGTGCAACTTGATAAGTGCTGCTGATCAGATGAAGCTTTGTGTTCTTTCACCTTCCCAGGGTATTGGTGGAGAGTTTGCTGACAACTCCAAGATTACCAGGAGTAAAGGTAATGGCAGGCATAACTATACAGCATTGCTGTAGATGAAAAAGGAACACAATAATATATATGTATAATAATTATTTTTAAGTATACCCTACTTCTCTTGTTGCTTACAATGTTTTCCTCCTTTATGTAGATTATGAATGTATTATTAGGAAAAATCAGAAAAGGAGAGCAGAATTCTTTACACGGAAAGGTAACTCCAGGTTGAACTTTGGTTCCTTGCAGAAGCTTTCGGTGGCTGGTGCTTGGCTTGTTGGTAATTGTAACGCTGTTGGGTGTTAAATCAAATGAGCAAATCAACAACAAACATGTTTTTTAATAATATACTCAAAAGACTAGTGGAAGGGTGCAAAAGTGATACAGTTGCTGGTGAAAAAGAGTTAAAGAATACTAGGGTTATAATGTTACAAGAAAACATTGACTTTACAGTATTACGTTTTTCTTATAAATATATATATATATATTTATTAGCATCAGTTCAACCTAAATATAACAGTGTGTAGGATTATTGCCTTTTTAACAACTTTAAACACTTCTGTTTTTGTTTTTTCTCCATCAAAAAGCCATTAATTTGTATTTTTGGTTGCCCTTCAAAAGAGTTGCCTTTGTGCAACACTGTACCCACCAAGCCATATGTCTAATAATGCGGATGACAGCTGTAATATAATAATGCCCTGTGCATGCAACAGATGCATCCAATCATATTGGATGTTTTGTGTCTTAATTGGTAGTGATATTGGATTAGTAATTGTTCATGATAATAGTGTTCTGTTTTCTAAAACTGGACCTCTCTCTTCAGGATCTGCAGGCTTCAGTTCATGGGTTTACCTATGTGGTAAATGTTTACACGTGGTTTTGTGTTGTACTTTTGAGCAACATGCTAGAATCTCTAGCCTAGAAGCTGCTGCTTGTGTTGGGGCATCAAGCAACTGAACAAAGCAGGCTTGTGTTTGTAGTACAGCATGTGAATGCTTTTTCTTTCTCTAATAAGGCATGCTCAGCTTGCTCTCCACACAACTGTGTGTCTTTCAGTATTTGCTGTGCAGTGTCCTTATGCTGGGGATACATTAGCAGATTACTGGACCAATTTACACCAGACTTGCCCCTCCTGACAATCGAGGGGAAATCCTGGTCCTTATTGACTCAGACTGATGTGAGCCACCCCAATAAAATCAAACGTGTTTGATACAGTATTTAATAGCCAATGAGAGCCGAATTTACATTGAGGTGAGGCGGAAGTGTTATATTATAAAGTTGCATTAATGTTGATAATGCATACCTATTTAAGCTCCTGGAAATGACAAACTTTGGGGATCCATGTCCTACAATGAATGTACTAGTCTAGCTAACGTCATCTTTTTACTGATAAAGCTCTACTCGTCTCCAGCTCTCGAGTTGCTATGTACAGTCCACATTGACAACCTCTGTCCAGCTACGGCTTTACCCAAATTCTGTTTTTTCTCAGTGCATTTTTTGCACATTTGATCGTGAGTTCCTGAGCGATTGGTAAGTAATAAGTACTGACGTGAGTAACATATTCAGGAGTTGGCAGGATAAGCGTTAAGTTGCTTGTGTGCAATATCCCGTCCTTGCATAATTTAGTATGAGCATATTTACTTTTTATTTTTATTTTTATAAATCGCTGTGTGTGATTCAGGGCATTTTCAAAATGTGTTTAGATTCAAAGTCTTCTAGTGTGTCCCCAGCTTCAGTGTGGTGTATAAGACCTATGTGAGATTACAGACCACTTGATGATCGTTAGGAACTATAGTGTTCTCTCGTTCACTGACCGTTTTGTTTTCTCATCCAGGAGGTTCAGAATCTGCAATATCTGATGTAAGTAACACTGAACACTACCAGTGGATCAGAGGGTGTTTGTGTACATGTGTGTGTGTGGTAAAAGTGATTGTGTATTGCATTGTGATGATGTTTAAGCCTATGTTTGTGCATCACCAGCTCCAGGTGCCATCCATCAGCCCCTCCACATCCAACTGGTCATGGGACCATGAAGAGGAGCGCAGGCGCCAGGAGAAGTGGCAGGAGGAACAGGAGCGCCTCCTACAGGTCAAGATAATTCCCAGCACAGAACAGCACTGGAAGGGAAAATAGTCCTTGTTACCCTGGAGAGGGCACTGTCACAGTCTTGCATTACGTCTCGATTTAAAAGCACAAGTATAGTGCAGGGATAGGAAACCCATGTGTCATGGAGTGCTGAGAGTGTACACATGATTTCACTAATTAGTTCCTCCTCTGGTTGAAGTTGTACTAATCTGTGAAATCACCTGGTGTAGCCTCTGGTTGGAATAATAATAATAAAAACCTGCACTCCACGGCACATTGTTGCCTAACTGAGTTAATACAAGGCACACTAAATGCTAAACTTTCAAGTTCCTACAGGGTAATAAGAAAAGACCACGCCTAAGAAAACTATGGATTGAAATGCAGGTGTTTGTGATAACCCATGTCTTATTTGTTCAACTGCGTTCAACTTATTGCAGGAGAGACTGGTTTGAACTGTTTTTCAGGAGCAATACCAGCGGGATCAGGAAAGGATGGAGGCAGAGTGGCGGAGGGCACAACAAGATGCAATGGTGGAGGAGCACAGAAAGCCAGAGGTAAGGTTGTGTGGTTTGTGGAAACTAATCCAAGCTGCAGTCACATGTTTGAATCATAATAGATTCTATCCAAGGCAGCGTACTTGAAGAATTGATATTTACATCCATCTATAAGGTCACAATGGAGAACAGTAGCTAAAAGCTCTCAAACCATGGACCCCATAATACATTACCATTAAGCTTGGGTCCCCTCTCTGGGAGCATTTTGTCCCCCATCTCTAAGAAATGTCTGGACTCCAGAAAGTGTTTGAAAATCTAAAAGAATTTGACGTAGCAAAACCTGAAACCCAGACTTGGTAAAATATAAATACCCACGCAGAGTTGGTCTTTTTAATTGGAAGCACTGACACTCCTATGTTCGTCCAAGGACCTACTAAATGTAGGTTGTGTGGTGTCTTCCTTAAGTTATTTTGCTAGGGACCCCAAGGGAACCTCTTGAGGACCTCTTGAGGACCCCTAGAGTCCCCGGAGCCCACTTTGAGAACCGGCGCTCTATAGTGCGTCTATAGAGCGTTTAATGATTTCATTTATTTGAAGCAGACCACCTATGAGATAACCAGTGGTGCCAGTACCCAGCTCCCTGTGAATGGCATGACTAACAAAGACCGAGATGAGCGGCGCTCTGACGGGGCAGAGTTGAAAGAGGCAGCGTCAGCACCTCGGAGGAATGAGCAAGGAGTGCAGAGTGACGTTACGGAACAAGACTGGTAAATAAACCTTTACCTCACTTTGGTTTGTTTGTCACCAACATTGCGCAGTTGCTTCCGTCCTTGTTTGAGCGCAAGTGCAGCGCACACAACCGCGCTTAATGTTGAGAGTGTGATTTTGTGGAAACTTCTCGAGCACTTTTGTGACTTTCCTTGCCCTCGTCTGTCATTGCTACACTGCTGTTGCTGATTCTGCTGATCTCGCTGCTCCTTTTGCTGGGTCGTATTGCTGCTAATGCTGCGCCTCAGGGCTGAAGGCTCCTGTGGCTTTGGCCAGCTGTCTCCGTCACACAGGTCAGTACAAGCTTATCTCAGTTTCCTCTTTCTTTAACAGCGTCTGCAAACCTAGAGTATATTCAAGAGTGACCGTTGGTCGGTTGACTGGAAAATATAATGCCTTGACCTCTTGTGATGGCAGTACCCTACCCTGAGACCTATGACCATGAGGCGGATCTGGTGCAGATCAACGTTATTTTCTGCCAAAAATGCCGATCACAGATATGAGGTTTAGATTGGAAAGCTTAAATAATTCTGGAAACTGCGCTGTTGTGCACTACACTGATGGAAATGACACCTTACTTTTTCACTCATCTCGTGGCTGACCAGGCCTGATAGTCTGTTATAGTTACTTGTAAATATGCTCTTCTGATGCAGTAAATAGCCTCTAGCACTGACATTTTCCTTGTATAATAATGTGGACTGTCTGTGACTGTCTTTCTCATAGGGCAAAGTCCAAGTCTACTCCAGCACTAGCTGGCCTCCACAAACAGACGAGAGGTTAGTCTTGCCTCTGTACCACATTGTTCTTCTCTGTTTTGGTGATGTGCTGAGCTAACCCCATGGTTTGATTGGTCCAGGTGATCCGAGGAAAATAAAGGGGCAGTGTCTGTCTAAGGCAGAGCAAGAAAGGCAGCAGATTTTGGAAGAGATGAAGAAGAGAACTCAGCTTCTGACTGACAACAGCTGGATACGCCAGCGCAGCACCAGCATGTACAAGGAACCAATCTATATTGGAGTCCCCCTGAAGAGGTGGGTCCTTTGTTGTACCTGGTCCGGAGAGATATCTAAGTTGGACAGCCTTGTATCTTTGTTTCACCATCTTTGCTTATAACCTAGTTAGGGCATCGTTCTCTTGAAAGGAACTGCTGCCACTGTTTTCTGAACCGTGGCCTCTCTTCAGGTATGATTCTCTGGACAACCTCCATCAGTCCCCAGTCTTGACTACCGCAGCTAGTTGCTCCCGTCCACACTCACCTGCTGCTGGTTACTCTGCCCCGAGTAGGAGCCCCTCCCCGTGCTACAGCGTGGGGGCAGGGTTGTCCCAGAGACGAGCTTGGTCCGGGGACGACTCCAGTCACTCCGTACCTGGACACGAGACAGCTGGCCAGTCCCTGCCTGGGCCTCAGCAATATGGCAGGTGAATCAGTTAGGGCTTCCGTTGCTTGTGTTGTGGTGTATGGTACTTCCTACATTTGTGTGTGTTTTTTTGTTTATGTTTTGGCCTTACACTATCACATGTGCTGCCCCAGGTTGGTCTGTGCCAAGAGGACTTGCTGTGTGTGTGAGCGTGTCCTGGGTAGGGGGGCAGCTATGGTCATTGAGGCCCTTGGCCTCTGCTTCCACCTCGCCTGTTTCCAGGTGAGAGGACATGGCTGGGTTGGTCTCGTCAGCAGGAGTCTCATATCAGCAGCCACAGTCCATGATTTAATATCTCTGACCGTACCAAGATTAATAAGCACATGCATGCTGGAAAGAGTGTTTCTTTTGACACATCTCTA
>OMOT01039419.1:0-12460 GCA_900312575.1 Acanthochaenus luetkenii
GTAGTAGTAGTAGTAGTAGGTTTGTACCAGGATGTCTTATTTTGGCCTCAGGGTCTTTGGCAGATGGCATCGTGATGAACATCATGGGAATGTTATCAGGTGCTTCCTCCTTGCTCATTGCAAAGAACTCCTCCATCCTACAAAAATGTAAAAAATATAAATATATCATCAGGATATGGCCTTGAGGTTACTGATGTCGTTCCCCAGCCGGAGAGGCCCGGGCTTGATCCCCAGTGTGGCCATACTTACAGTATATTCTTATAGTATATAAAAGTATCCTTGAGTAAGATACTTAAACCCAGGACGCTGCAACTTGGCTGATCCTGTACCCCAACCAGAGTGCAAAAACAGAAGTTCCCCCTCGGGGGATGAATAATAAAGTGCATAAAAATTAGTTTTGTTTAAAATGGTCAACAAAGATCTTCACACAGTGTTTTTTATATTGTAGTAGTTCAAGTGGAACAAAGTGGACCCTCTAGCAGAACATGCATAACATTTTCCCCAGGAAGCTGTACACTGACTGAGGGAAGTTAGCTTTGCCTCTGTAGATTGTTTTTTATTCTTACTGCTTACACAATAGCGCCACCCTGAGAGCGCTGAAAGCCATCTATCATCTTCATTCTGCTTGTTCAGTGTTTTGAATGTGTGTCACACTTACGACTTATCCATATCATTGTTTCTGAACAGCCAGAAGTTGGTGGACATAAGGCCCAACTCCTCTTGGGTTCCCTCAAAGCCAGAGAAGACCAAGAACGATCCCCTGCCATGTTTCATCATGTTCAGTCTCTCTTGAATATCTATAATGGGGGAAAGTTTGGAATGTACGTTACTACTTTCACATTGTATATTGCTAAATCTGGGAATTGGACCATTTAAGGAAACCTTAAATCACCTGGCTTGACTTGGATCTCAGGCGGCAGAAGTTTCTGGAAGGTGGTGAAGATGCCACAGTTGGAGATTACCACAGGAGCATGTACCTCCACTTCCTCCTGGCCTTTCCTCACTTTCACACCTTTCACATGGCACAGAATGGAAGGGTTCAGTCTTTTTTATCTTTGGTGGCCGATGTTGTTTGATTGTTTAACAAATAAAAGATGAATTGGAGTTTATCCTCACCGTAAGCTGCTCCCCTCTCATTGACCAGGACCTGGGAGACTGGAGCTCTGACCAGGCAGTTGCCTCCATATTTCTGGATGGTGCGAATGATGTGGAAGGCGATCTCACTGCCGCCTCCTCTAGGGTAGTAGGCACCTCGTTTGTAGTGATGAACCAGGAGGGCATTGATCACAATACTGGAGTCCTTTGGAGGTACGCCTAAACATATACACTAAGACGGCTTAATTTCTGCTCTGTTGTTTGTCTTATTCAACATGAAGTCATCAGACCTATATCAGGGCTTGTAATTGTAAAGCCTCTCAGAACAGGAATATTGATATAGAGTCCCAGATACAAGTCATGTATCAGAACATACACTATCGACAATAATAACTATAGATCATATACACTTTGAGGGAAATCATCTATTTAGATCCCAGATAAATTCTATGTCAGATCTCTTGCAATATTTAAGAGGACCCACCATAGAAAAGGTAAGAAAAGATGACATGGAGATCCTTGTTGCTGGTCAGGGTGTTCACCAAGTCTGTTGCACATGTGCCAGAGAGGCGGAAGATTGGGGAGACAAGGTTTGCGATACCCGACTTGAGCAGGAACAAGGACAGCCACTGCGGGATCAGCTTCAGAGTTGCCAGATAGTGGGTCTTCTTAGCTGAGACCTGTTGGTATAGAGAAGAAGTTTGGGAGGATTAAAAGTCATAGTTTTGCGACTGCCAGTTGACTGACTTAGATAGGTTTCCTCTAATTAACAGTACCTTCATGATTTTGAAGAATGTCTCAATGGCCTCCGTGTCATCAGGGAACTGCTTCTTCAGGTGGGCTTTCATCTCAGTCTTACCGGTGAAGATGGTGTACTCCCGTTTCTCCTCGCCCAGGCCAATCTGAATGGTGTCGAAGTGCTGGTCTAGCTCCTGGAACTCCAGCTGGCCTTCAGAGATCTGGTCAAAGGCGATACGCAACAGGCTGTTCTCATGGAGCTGACCAATGTAGTGAAGCCCTGGGTAGGAAAGAGCAGGAAAGAGGAACATGTTGTAGGTATTTCCTGTAGATTCATACTTTTTATTTTACAATGTCATTTAATTCCTTTTCAGAAGTCATACCATACCAAACTTAAATAGTTTTTACAAGTCATGCCAAATAGTTGTGTTCTTTTAAAGGTCCCATATTATAGGAATTCAAATTTTCAACTATTTATATACATATATGATCAAAGATGTTGAATAAAGACATGGTTGAAATTCAATTTTGTTTGAGTGGTTAAATTTAAAGTTATTGCATTTTCAGTATCAGACTGACTAGTAAATGCATCGAGCTGGTTAGAGGAGCTGGTGTTGTCGGCCAATCAAGGTCCAGTATTGTGACTGCCCTGACTGTGAAGACTTAGTCTTCAAATTCATTCAATTTAACTTTTAACTAAACCTGTTTGCAAAACATCATAAAGAACATGATTCTTATCCTGAGCCATTGTATATTTGAAAACAAAATCATGAAAAATGAATCATATGGGAACTTTAAAAGATGACGAGATGAATGTCTCTTACCAACATCGAACTCAAAGCCTTTCTCGATGTAGGTGTGGCAGCAGCCTCCTGCCTGGTCATGCTGTTCCAGCACCAGGACCTTCTGCCCCGCTTTGGCCAGTGTGGCTGCAACTGTCAGCCCACCAATACCACTACCGATAACAATGGCATCCAGGTTCTGGGGCACCTTGTCAAGGCTGAAACCTGGACAGAGATCACTTGCAACATACATATTCAGAACATACGTGTACAGAATTGAACTGGTGTATAACAATATGTGTCTTGCTATCTGGCGGTCATTTCACTCGGTTTAAGTCAAGATACACTGTAAATGTTATCGTGACCTTAAATTAGGATAAATGTTGAGTCTGAGAGTTTAAAATGTGTTGCATAATTGTATTACATAAAATAGTCTGAAGGTTGCACTGCACAACTCTTGCTGCCATAAATGTTAAACAGTAGATTAGACTGTTACCATAATATCCTGGCCATAATCTAATTAAGATAAACTGTACACATGAAAGTAAATTACTCTACTCCTGGTAATTGGGGTATAATCCAAAATAGAGTTATGACACAGCAGACAGGTCATTTAGATAAAATAATTTTTACTACAGTAAATATAAAACTGCTATGTCAGGCTGTTTTGACAAAGACAAGTCCTATTGTGAGTCTGAAGTCCTCAGCCTCAACTCAAGAAACACTTTTAAATTCAAGTAAAATCACAAGATGTGGTAGATACAAAATACATTCTTAAAGAAGCTGTTTATTTATTTATAAACCTTGTTTATTAATTACATTTTTCACCTACCATTATTTTAGGCTGAGTGGGCCATCATGGATTGAAGAGTTACAACCCCATCTAAGGGACTTTCATTTGTATTGGTTTCAATGGAGAGTTTTAGTGCCATAGGCGAATGCAATTGCAAGGTTTTGACTGTTGCAAAACCTCAAAATGATAAATGATAGTATGGTGCATGGTTACTCTTCAGCCAAGCTAACAATCTGTTGTATAAGACCTGATATATAAGGTCAAATAAGGATAGCCAATATCCATTGCTTTTCAATATTCCTCATTAATGTTCACGAAATAAAATGCAAACAAGCAAAACTAGTATATTTCATCCCAACTTTTGCATTTCTCAATTTTTAGATGAGGGATGTTTGGAATGATCAGTATCTTATTGTGACAGCAACGGTTGTACAGGCCAGTGCTTCACCTCTTTAGTTTGGTGGTGGTGTGATAATAAATGTGATTTTGTTTCCACACCACTCTCTTTTTCCCAGTTGTGGGTCTAATGTAAATGGTAGTGATGAAAACTGTTTTCATTTGTATAGTCACTTTGTATAGCACTTCCTCTAAATAATGGCAATACATGCTTGTTTGTTTGTTTGTTGGCTATTTGATTGGATTTTAATTATTAGATAATGGCTAGATTCTATTGTTATAATGTTGTTGTTGTTGTTGTTGTTGGGTGTTTTTGGGGGGGGGGGTTAAACCATTGTGTTAATTATTTTGCAGTATTGGCACTTCACTTGTTTGAGTGGACCACTTTTTCTGAATTAATATAGAAACATGTAGAAGTGGAGAGTGGAGGTTATTACAAAGGAGACAAATTACTCCATGTTTTAATAATCCAGCTGTAATGCCACAAATATGTTTCCCTATGAGGTTTTTATGCTGGATTGCATGGGTTTTTAAGAGTACATGCTCCCAGGGAGAATGAATATATGACATCCATAGCTTTGTCTTATTGTAGTTGTATTCGCATTACAGTTGTATGTAATGTATTGTATCTTCCAATGTCCAATTGTATACCTATAACCAAGTCCATATAAGAACCTTTGCAATAAAGAGCCTGCTAGGCATGACTGATATACAATATGCTTTTCTGTCAAGTCATTGCTTTACAATGCAAATTCACTGTAATGTTGCGTAGGAGCATTTGGATAATTCTAACTTCTTCAACAGGACTGCATTGACGTTACCTTGCTTGATGACTTTGTCCCGCTTCTTCTGATCAAATTCACGAGGTCCAGGCGGTCTCACCGACTCCAGGGAGAAAGGGCTTGGTTTCCCAAAGAGGTACCAGTATGTGCCACCAGCCCATATCACCAGCCAGACTAAGAAAATCAATAGCCACATAATGGAGACAAGCAAAGCACTCCTACTGGACTCAGTGTTAACAACAACAGTGACAGGTTTATTCTGAATAGTGCTCTCTACATGAGGCCCCTTTTATTATGCAGAGTGCCAAAGGTCTGGAGAAGAGGGACAAGAGTCAGATATGTAACACTATACATGTTATGACAAGCAATAAAGATAAAGTGGTGAATGACAGATTATTTTGTGTGAGAGGACAGAGCACAGATCATAATGCCATTATGCTGATTGGCATACATTCAGACATTGACAAAGTATAAATGCTGTGCCCTCATTTGCTGTACAGACATGATATCACAGGCTGAAAAAGTTCACAGCAAATTTACCTCCCTTGTCTTTTTCAATGAGTGCTTGTTTACAATAATTTACTAAATCAGCTTTATATTTGGCCCAATTTGCCGCAGTGTGGTCACTAGTGGATTCGATCCCTCTACCCAGTTTGTCGCACATCTCTCACTTTTCATCAAGGAAACGCTTTATTCCTTTTAAAACGTATTGCATATAGCCACTTTCACCAGATTAGCAGATACACTGTTGTATAAAGCTAGGCAGTAAATGGTGTCTGAAACGTTTTAAAATAACCTAAATATTTGCTTTACTTGTTCATCAAGTGTAGCCGAATTTTTCTATTGGCTCAGATGACTATGGGTTACAACCTTCTAATCTGAAGGTTGCGACAGATTTAGTTTCCCTCCTGTTAGAGGTATGTAGTGTGAATATTCATACATTTCAAACAGCTTATCTGACAGCTACATAGATTAGATATGTCCATAATTGCTCTTATCTGATAAGGTAATTAAGATAAGGGATGTATTGTGAACAAATCATCCTAGACTTTATCCATGCGGTGTCCAGTTGTATGACTTTATAGCAGTGCAGTTGACTGAAAGCACAGAGTTTAAGCATTTCAGTTCAGATAAGGCCAGAGTTGGTGTTGCCTAATGGGTAAGTATTAGGGCATATACTTTTTCCCAGGGAGCATGAAATCCAGACGATTCACTGTTGGAATAACATTGGAAACATTTGGCTCCTATGTCCACAATAGCTTCCTCGTGAAGCTCGCTCCAATGTGTAAAACAGAAAGAAAAATCAACAGAAATCCAAGTTTATGTGATCCATGCGATAGCATGGTTTCCATACTGCACTATCATTTCATGTAGCCCATGCATGGACTTTGTACTCAAATTGTACGCTAATTCAGTTGACTTTTAGCTATAGGCCTTAATTGAGGTCAGAGATAACATGAAACCACAACAACTTTATGCATCCAGACTTCCATGATAGTTTTTTTATTTGAATATGTTACGTGTTAGGTATGTCTTCTGTATATGCTCTAGACAAGGTTGGGAAGGTTACCTAAAAATGCAACCCATTGCAGATTATTAAATTCCTTGCTTCAGAATATTGTCAATAATGTAATCCACTGTTTTTTTCCAACTCAGCAACATAATCAATTTACTTTGAGTTATTTTTGGATTACTTTAATCAATAGAATATACAGTTCAATGGACAAATTATTCAAATGTTCTAGCTATAATTGACTAATGTTATTATCATAATCATATAGCCATTATAAATTCTTTTTTCAAGATGTATGCTATTTTGTAAATCTCTATAATCTCAAAATCACATTCCCTGACAAACATGTCATTAAGTAATCAAAATATTATCTTTTTAGTTTCAAAAGTATCCATAATCTATTTACTGTGTCTGTTTCTGTTTCTTTTCTTATTTTAATGAACTTTAACAGTTACATTTGTTTGTAATCAGACTACTGTAATCTGTTACTCCCCAGCCCTGGTGCAGGGGGCAGGAACATACTTTGCCCTACAATTCGAGCAGGGGGGGTCAAAGTTTAAAGGTGCACCGTTTGATTTGGTTTCTGTGTTAAGCCGAGCTAAAACAACACATATTAAAGGTGAATTTGAAGTGATATGCTGACACTGATATCACCAAGGTCATGTAAAGTAAGTGATAAGTGAACATAAATAAGTGAGTTGTTTGCTATATTCATGCCAATAAGAAAGGTGTTGCAGATTATCAACAAGTGATCTGTTGTATATGATATATTTGATGATGCCAGGACTGAACATGAGACTAATTGGATGGAAAGCTCAAAATGGAAGCTGGGAATAAGCTTAAAGACTTTGACACAGGAAGCAGCTGGCCACAATTGCAGACTGTGTTCCAGCAAAGAAATCCTATTATGAATTACACTAAGTAGCAGGTACATGACTCATATGACTTTGTCCTCACAGGCGAGTGTCATTTGCACTTGTTCTGGATTTACCTTCACAACTGTGTGATATAGAGAAATGTCAGTCCAACACCAAACAGTTAACCCCATTTAACATTACCCTGTACAATAAAAATGAGATAAAAGTACCATAAAAGTGAGGCGTGCTGATGCATGTAGATATAAGATAAATAATACCAAAAGCCAGTCCAGGTCAAAGCTTTGTACAGCTATTTACGTTTAATTACAAAGATACATATTCATATCAACGGGTATATAATCCAGTGATGGGAATGGGGCTCTCTCCTGGTAGCAATGCAACATATCTTTGTTTTCTTCTTATTGTACTCCACAACAATTCTACAGGATTATTATAGCAATTAAATTGACTGTCGTAAAAAATAGTGCGACTTTTCCCCTGGATGTCTATGTGCTATGTTATTATGCAGCCTCCCTTGTCTCCCTTGTAGGGGTTCTTGTCATCTGGAACACCTTTGATCAGTTGATCATCTGCTGACAAGCCCTCAACAAAAGAAATGGTCTCTGCACAGTTTGTGCCCACCTGTGGTTCAGAGGAGGATGAAAACAAGAGTGAGCTTAACTAAGCAAGTCTTTTTTTTCACATTGACAAGCATTTCACTGGAAACCCGTCTAACCAATTAAAACCTCAATGGCATATTCGCATTCTACAAATTCACTCGGTGTTTTATTGCAAGACACTTTCAAGAACTCGAAATGAAAGATAATCTTTCAAAGATTTTCCACAAGTAATGACAAGAAAACATGAAATTTCATAGAAAAACAAAGATTAATTACTCACTGGTGTCCGAGGGGTGTTAACTTCCTTTTTCAATTGCTCCAGCTCCATTTTCAGGATTTCCTTATCTGACATATCCCGAGCCATCCTCGCTGTAGGAAGAGAATAAGATCCTTATTTCAAAAGATGATCAGGGAAGGATACAATACTCAAAATTATGTCACAAAAAATGTCAAAATGTCAAAAGGTGCATTGCCACTTTTTTTCTTTCTTAAAGGGCTGCTCTCATGGGTTTCTTCGTGGTTATTCTCTCTGTCATCTATATTCGGATCTTTCAGATTCACTAATAATAAAAACATGTTTCTTTTAAATAATAAATGTCAAGCCGGCATAGACAAATGACTTAACCATCAGCACCTTACCTGCTGAACGTGGGATGCCCAATAACCTGAGAAATGTGTTAGCTCTTAAAAGCTCATAGACTGTATGCCTTCCTCTGGTCTGGTCCCTTCTTCACACTGACCGATCCCTGCTGTCCCACTGCTCTTCATCACAGCTGATCCCTGCTGCTGGCTTTGGGGAGAGGTCGGCACATGATTGGGCCTGATGTCATCAATCCCCTGTGATGAGATTAAAACAATCAGGAGCCGTAACTCCTGAACGCTCACCTGAGCAGGAAGGGAAGGCTATACGGCCATTTTTATAGACAACATGGGGGTAAAAGTGTTTTACAACACTTTATTTAGCACTCATTTTATCCTTGTTGTAAAGCGTGATAAAATAAATGTACACAAACCTAATTGATGGTACTGAACTGATTGCATCGCTCCTCATAGACTTTTTAAAGTATTTTCAATATATTATCAGTAGCTCAGCAATACAGTTGACACACTTTCACATTGCTGGCCGGCTTTACATGCATGTTAGAACTGTGACTTTGCAAATGTGTGGCTTTAGTATGTCAATTCAGTTAAATAGATAGATTTTTGTAATAGAGGTATGTGGTAGGAGTAGGGTTCATCCTTTTTGCGTTCACTCTTCAGGATTCCAAATCTCCATCAATGAGATGATTATATAATCTCCAGGTCTATACAATCAGTTGCTGTAAGACTTCCAAAGTCATTCTAATCAAGAACATGTGGACACGCAGTAGGCAACAACCATTTAACATGCAGAACTGACACTATGTTGCTGTGAATAAAATGATTTGTTTCGGCTAGACATTAGTCTCATTGTATGTTTGGCTGTATACAGACAGAGCTTCATTCCTATTTACAACCAGGATTGGGTAAATCATTTTTTAACAACTGTATCACATAATTGCCATATAGCTGTATGCTATGTGTATGACGCACCCTCACTACTTCTGCCTGACTGATGCTTTCTGTTTAAGCCAGCTGGCACACCCTGTATGTGCGTGTGTGTGAGATACAGCATGTACAGTACGCACAGATCTGCATACAAGTGCACAGGTATGTATTTGTGTGTGTGCGTGGTGGGGACTAGTTAGAAACTAGTTATGGAGTCCTTCAGCAGCCACAATTTCATTGAGAGTGACGATCAGTGTAGCTGTAGGGTTCAATGTTCTGCACGGTACTTTCTCCATTCAAACAAAACTTTTCCATCGGTCCATTTATGAAAGACCATTCATGGAATAGTTTCTGCCCTGAAAAACTGAGCCCCACGACTTGTTCTGTGCAACCCACCTCTAACTGACATTTCATCTGAGACACAACAAGCTATTGATCCCTGGCTAAACCTTCAGCAAAACGTATTTAGCCGTAAACCATTTTCAGGATCTGGGTTAGTCTCATCCACTCCAGATTAACCTGAGCTACGTCACTGTGGATTAAGAGCAGTGTAGAGACACTCCCAGTATAAAGCTTGTGCAACATATACAGGACACACAGAGGCACTACAACCTGCACATTAATAATGCATTTAATGTGAAAACCTACGCTTTTTCTACATTTTATTTCCAGAGTCCGAATCACTTTCATCACCACAGTCGCTACAATAAATTGCTACAGTGTGTAGGAGATATAAGATGGTGGTGGGAGCTTAATTCACATGTTTAACAATTGACACTAAAATGTTTAACATTTGTATGTGTTTGTCTTTGTCTTTGTTAGAAAGGAACACAGAACTCAGCATAAATTATTACATCATGCTTTCACCAAGTATTACTGCTAATGACCTTTCTTCCCTGTCCCCCGTCCGTCTGTCTGTGTGTCTGTCTGTCTGTATGGACATACCTATCTTCATTCTTCTCCTTTTTTGTTTTCCTGAATGCATTTTGTCACTAAAACACACTGGGCATGCTGCTATATAAGGCAGGGAACTTACTTTTTGCAACTTCCAAATCCACCAGCGACTTTCACTATTCTATCTGTCAAAGCCTCTGAGCCTCTGCTTGGTTACCTGCTAGTAAATAAAGGAACGAGCCACAGCCACAATGTCCTAACGTTTGGCTGGTGGCTGGTGGCTGATGGCTGGTGTTTACTCGCCCTGCTTATGACTCCACCTGTGATGATCTATCTTGTCCACTAGATAGTAATGTTGCACCTTTCTCCCTATCTCTAGTTTGAAGGAGGCGAAACCATTGAATCTGTCAGCCAATAAGAAGACGCCTTTTCCCGGAAAATAAAAATTTCTTCAAAATAAAAGCTCCAAAAAGTGGGTTCGGCTTAAGGTGCCTTGTTTCTTGTGGAGACACGGCCAGTAGAATTGTTAGGGACCATAGTTAGCTTTTGTTTCGACACTTGTGTCCGGAAGTCGATTGAATATCCGCATTGCTGTTGGTCGAACGACAGACAACAACCATGGCGGCGCCTAGTAGGAAGCAATTGCTAAAGCGACTCTGTCAATTTGGGGCATTTATTTTGACCCGGTTTGGATTTTGGAACTGCTTTAGCATGTTGATGCTCTTTGCCGAACGAGCGGACGCAAAAAGGTAACAGCGGAACGTCTGTGTTAAGAGAGCAGCTTTAAAAAAGCCAAACAGTGGCTCGGCCTATTTACTGACTTGCGACGTAGCATCACATGGAAACGGATCCTAGAAAGCTAACGTTATGTCCTAATGTATAATCTCCACAAACCAGAAAGCGACCATAACAGTTTAGATTTGTACAAAATGGTTAACGTTATATCGGTAATTTGCGTGCATTCCAACCGTTTCCTAGCTTTGCACTTGGACGTATAACGTTAACTGTTAGCTAGCTATTAGTTCACTTAAGTGTCGTATTTCAGCAATTAACTAGACTAAACCTCCCCAGACGGCTGCAGCCATATGGAGTTGTTTAAGTGAAGTGGGTGTATTGTGGTCTGTTATTTTGAGTCGACAAGCTCGTCTGTAATTTACCTGCTCGAACTACCCGAGACTTGCCTCAGTCCTTGGCCGTTTTATCTTCCGAATAAACTGGGCGCGTTCATCCTGTGGCCACCAGCTTATGTGGTAATGGAAATCGAAAATCGATGTCTTTGGAGAAAGAGGTGTACAACCTCCCTCATGCCTGTGTAATGGCGTTTCTCTTACTGGCAGCTACTTACGGGGAGAATTGGTTTGCGGGGTTGATGTGGTTCAATGTCATCTCCAGGAAGCCAGACATCCCGGTACCTTACCTGTATGTGGACATGGGGGCCGCGGTGCTGTGTGCCAGCTTCATGTCCTTTGGGGTGAAGAGGAGGTGGTTTTCCTTGGCCGCTGCCATGCAACTGGTCATCAGCACGTATGCATCTTACATCGGGGAACAGGTGCACTATGGAGACTGGCTGAAGGTGAGTGGCCTGCTACGGTGTGCAACAGTCAGCCAGCCCACCATGGACCAAGACTGTTGTCGATTTGGCTGGTGTGTCTTGAGTGTGGAGTGTCACTCATTACCAACTCCCTGCACATGCTTCCCCTTTGGAGTGTTAATACTATTTCCTCAAATCTAATTTGTGACGGCATAGGCTTTCCCCATTTCTGACTGTTACTCTGATTGAACAGTGTTGCTCTTCATTGAGGATGAACCCTCTGCAGGCTTTTCAATAAGGTCAACATAGGCTTAAAGGAACGCTTTACCCTAAATCAAACCAGTTATATTTGGATTAAAATAGCATATTGCATCACATACCGATAGTTATTTCAAGATTGAGGTTTTGATCCCAGCTCTGTCAATTCAAGTCAATAGCTCCAGTAACTCCAATTCCCAAGATGCACTGTCGGGGGGCCCCCCCTTAAGTTCAAGTTCATATATTTATATCGCCCTTTATCACAAGCATGTCTGTCTCAAAGGACTTTACAGAAAATGAGCCAACTAGATCTACCTGAACATCAATCAGAGGAATTTACAGAATAGTAAAAGACAAACACAGAAACAGAATCAAGTACAAGACAAACAAAATCAATGTATCAAGCCATAGCCCTAACTATTCTACAAGGCCTAAGTTACCCGGCACCACAGCCTTAGACCCTCAATGCATGCAAGGAAAAACTTCCACCAAAACCTTATCAGGTAAAAAAAATGGAAGAAACCTTGGGTGGGCCAAGTCAAAGAGGGATCCCTCACCAGGACGGCTGAGCAGGAGCAGGTGCCGGGACAAACAGTGGAATGTACAATAGCATAAGCAATGACAGTAATATAGGAAACAATATGGTGATAGAGACAGACAGATGGGCGTGGTCA
>OMOT01039426.1:0-16786 GCA_900312575.1 Acanthochaenus luetkenii
TGTCTCAACCTCTCTCGCCCTCACGCTCAGGTTTGAGACGAGCGGGATGGGGGAGGTGAGGACGAAGGAGGTGTTGTTGGACGAAGATGACGATCTATGGCTGACTCTGAGACACAAACACATCGCTGAGGTGTCGACGTGAGTGGCTTCGACTGTGACACACACACACGCACACACGCACACACACACACACACACACACTGAGGCATGACATCAATACTAAAGACCTCTACCACAAACCCCTGCTCTCTCACAAAGCTCTTTGTTTCTCTTCTGACTTAACATACAAAAACCTACTAATGTTTCATTTATCAGGCCGTTTTTCCTTTGATTTCCTTTCTTTCTTTTTCTCCTTTTCTTTGTCTGTTTATCCTTCTGCCTCTGTCTCGTTCGTTTGCACAGCGCTGTGACTCGTTCTCTGAAAGATTTCTCTGCCAGCAAAAAGATGAACACTGGAGAAAAGGTAGAGGACACGGAGCTCTGCTTTCAGACTCCATTACTGTGTTACCTCACTCAACTGTCCTCCGCTGTCCTTGTGTGTTGTTGAGGTCGATTTCTATTGGTGTTTTCTTGTTGTTGAGGTGTTTTTTTTGTTGGGGTTCTGTCATTGTCTTTTTAAATTGCACTGATCAGGAGTAGCACTCCTAATTTTGTTGTATTCTGTACAATGACAATCAAGCTTTCTATCTTCTATCTTCTCACAAGGGTGGAAAGAGAACCAAAATATCAAGTAGAAGTAAAGTTACTTTGCTGACATTTTACTTGAGTAGAAGTTAAAATCACCTGTGTTTACATCTACTTAAAGAAAAGTAGAAAGTAGCTCATTTAAAAGGAGTTACTTTAAAAACAAAAACATTGTTCCATATGATCTTTATGTAATACAAACTATGTTGACCATTCTAAAAGTAAGATTCTGAAATTCTGAAAACAAAACTGAAATACCCATCCCAATTATGCAATTTATGCCACTAACGTACTGCCAATCAAATTTGGAAATTGTTACTTCCACCGACCTTTGCTGAGATGTATCGCTCAACTCTGTCTTTCAGACCACCATGAAGGAACTGTCTCAGATGCTAAAGAAGATGCCTCAGTATCAGAAAGAGCTCAGCAAGGTAGGAGGCGATGTGTTCTTGTACATCTATAAACCTCAAGCTGTGAAATGTGTATTGGTCTTTCCCATTTCATGCTGTTGGGTGGATGCTTTCATCCAAAGCGCCTACAGCACCACGAGGGCATGCGTTTCTAGCATCGCTGGTTCCAGTGGGAGTCAAACACCCGACCCTGGCAGTATTAGTGCTCTGCTCAGGCCCACAACAACCTTATGTCCTTGAGCAAAACACCGAACCCCCTACCTGCTCACTCATTGTAAGTCGCTCATTTTATTGTAGTACAGAACATCGGCTAAATAATATTGAAGTCTCCATACAATAAACACAAAATCTGCTGTCAGGCTGCAGATATTGATGTTTTGATGCCTGTAACACTTATGCAGAGTTGGACTTGACAACTTAGACGATCAACTGACTTTGTTACACTGCAAAAAATACCCACAAGTTATTTAATGTGGTATTGATTCTTACAAACCTTTTTCTTAAAACAAGTGGAAATTTCACTTGTGTTTGATGCAAATCCACTTGTTTCAACACTTTTCAAGAATTATCTCATCCTATTGAAGAAAAATGTCACTTGTTTTAAGAAAAACATGATTTAGAGACTGAATATTAGACTACATGACTTGTTCATGTATCCTGCTCATGAAAAACAAAAGGGAGGCTAGGAAGCGTCTTAGCTTCTGATGTTAAAAATAGTAGGTTTGGGCGCTCTGGAAAACAACACGAGGAAAAAGAGATTCATCCAAAAGTGCGAGTTAAGAAGTCTTTATTCTAATTGGTTATTCATTATGAAACGTTTCAAAATTATGCCCAACACATTTTGGCTAAATTCTTCAGGGTAAGGAAGCCAACGGTTATTTATTAGTATTTGTATTTTTTTAAATTCTGCTTATGAGCTGGTGCATGTAAACACCATATCCTGTTGACAATAACCTTCGTAAGCCCCTATCCCAGCGACGAGAACCCTGGATAAAGTTCCTGGGATAGATATTCTGATATTATCTGGGATACTGACGCATGTAAACATGTTATCCAGTTTACCGGTTGCTTGCATAATCATTGGCCGTACCGCGCTATAACTGAAAAATACTATCACCAAATATGTCATGACAGTGAGTTTCCAACCATACAAATTCACGTGTGTATTGGGGTTGAGCAACATTATTGCAATTTCTAAACTTTGCACGACATGGAAGTTATCAAATTAATTTTCCAGATTTTCCAGACTTGCATAGGAACCCTGGGGAAGTGTTTTGTTTGTGTTTTTAGTTTCAAGGTAGTATGCAGCTGATTGTGTTCTCCATATACTGTACAGTACTGGTTGCTGTATAATGATGCCGCCACTAACAGTGTCTATCCTCTGACTTCAGTATTCAACCCACCTCCATCTGGCTGAGGACTGTATGAACCGCTACCAGGGCACTGTGGACAAACTCTGTCGTGTAGAACAGGTACAGCAGCCAGAGGAAGAGATCTCCACTATTTGAAAAAAGTGACACTTACTGCATCCAAGATAGTTCTGGTTGTTTGTTCACATGGAAAAACATTAATTTCTTTCAGGATTAAGAGAAACATTGAATCATGTTAACAGGTGTACACGAGTTTCAGACATTGAATATGGAAATCAGACACCAGAGATGGTCAAAGAGCGCAGACAAGTCCATCGTGAATAGTTAAAGTTACAGGGACTGGAATCGGATGTTCACATCAAATTCAGTTTATTGGTAAAATAGAAATGTGAAAGAAATCACTTGTAACTTGGGTTTGGATTTGGCCAACGGAACCTCTTGTGTTCCTCTACCTACATTGTCCTTAGGATCTGGCGATGGGCACGGATGCAGAGGGAGAGAAGATCAAGGATCCCATGAGGGCCATTGTGCCCGTTCTGCTGGATGCCAACGTCAGTGTGTTTGACAAGATCCGTATCATCCTGCTCTACATCTTCCTAAAGAACGGTGAGACTCGCTGCCTTTCTTGGTGGCCGTATCATACTGGCAATACAGAAGAAGAAAATAACCAAGCACACTGTCCAAAAAGACGAATGTCCACACAGGGGCTCATGATGGTGTAAACGGAAATGTATTGGTTTTACTTCCCCGCTCTGTGTGTATTTTCGCCTTTTTTGACAGTGTACAGGTTTCTCTCCTCTTCCAGTATATTGTACGTTTTTTTGGAACTCGTTCACCTGACAATTATCTGGACTTTTTTTTGAGGAGTACAACGATACTCCCCAATTTCACATGTTTCATGTTGTCAATGTCCAATTTGTGTCCGCGTCCATCTTAACTAGTCATTTAATTATGTAGTTAGTCTTAAAATAGCATGTTTTCTTAAAATAAGTGAAAAATGTATAGAGAGATAATTTCACCTGTTTCCTATGCAGTTTCACCTGTTTCAAGATTGTTTTGAATCAAGCGACAATCTCTTGAAATACGTCACGCCACTTATTTCAAGTTCGTGTCACTTGTTTTAGGGAAATTCTTGAAGCAGCAAGTTGAGTTGAAATGGAAACAAGTTAAATTGTCTCACACCAGTGGCAGAGATTGTGTCCATCTCACTTATGTACTGTATGTGTGAATCTGCATGCTTTCATGCATGCATGTGTGTGTATGTATCCATGTGTTGCACGTATGGGCTGAGTATATGTGCTGCATGTGTTTGTGTGTGTTTGTGTGTCAGGTGTGACCGAGGAAAACCTGTGTAAGCTCCTTCAGCATGCCAACATCCCACCAGAAGACAGTGACATCATTTCCAACATGGCCCACATGGGCATGCCCATTGTGTCTGAGGTGAGCCGCCCTGACCCAGGACCAGTTTACAGAGTCTGAACATCTGATCACTAACGGTCACCATAGATAGGGTATCAACAGGTCCTTAAAACGTCTAAAGAATATCATGAAACACATCTAAATGTAAGAGTTGTAAGAGATCTTGTGTTTTTCACCATGCGATGACAGGATTCTTTGCATGTCGTCCACTCTTAGATTGGACTTCAAGATTTGCTTTTGCCAGCTTTGTTTCTTTATTTCGGTTTTTGAATTTGTCTTCAATTCAATTTCAGGTAGCTTTGAATGGCAGACACCCTGCCGTGAGTGTGTCAACACATCTGTGTGCTTAGTTTGGGACAACGCCCATTTGGTGTTACTTTTAAAAACACGACTTAGTAGCAATACATATTGACAAGACACTTGAACTGTAAAAAGAATAATATAAATGTTAAAAAAATATTTTATGTGATCATTTCACTGGTTTCCAACATAAATGAACCTACTTGTTTTGAGGTGTCATTGTGTTGATGCCAGTGGAGTGATCCGCCTTATTCTGCCTTGTTTTAAGATATTGACATTAGTTTTTTTATACAACTCTTGAAACAAATAAAAATGCATTGGAAATAAGCGGAATTATCTCAACCCATCTCAACAGTAGAATTTTCACTTGTCTTAAGAAAAATATCATTTTAAGACTGAACACTGAGACTAAATAAACGTAAGATCGACATTTTGGGCAGACGCATAGACGTGTTGAAAATGACACGCTCTTAAGAAGGATGTATCTCCCAACTCTCGCGGTGAGTTGATCTATTGACGCGTGAACAGAGAAACCATGAGCGAGTCATCAGCCCCGGCTCTCCACAGGGCGCCGTCAAGAAGGCCAAGAAGCCCGACCGCAAGGAGCGAGTCAGTGAGCAGACCTACCAGCTCTCCCGGTGGACTCCGCTCATCAAGGATATCATGGAGGTGCATCTCATCTACTGTATTATTGATTTGCCTTGTTTCAAGATGTTGACACTTGCTTCTCGAAAATTCCTGAAACTGCATCGGAAACTAATTATCTCATTGTCTGAATATTTCACTTTTTTGTAAGAAAAATAACATTTTAGAGACTAAAACGAGATTAAATGTCCTAGATAGTATTCTGTGTGAGAATTGGATATTGAACTCACACAAGGACGTTTCTTTACTGGTACAAACTGTAGTAACTTCCCCCTTGTCTTCCCACAGGATGCCATTGAGGACAAACTTGACCCAAAGCAGTACCCGTACATTTCCCAGCGACAGGTGTCCTCCAAGTCCAGCGCTCCATCCAGGTATGAAGTTGCTTTTATGCACTGTACCAAAACTAGAGGTGACACTTTACTTCAACTGATGGCTTAGAATGTGTGTCAGTGTTCATATTTGTAGTTCTTCTTTCAACAAGTGTCTTATTTCCCCGTAGTATTTGTTCCAAGAACATTCTGGACTGGACTGGAAAACAATGGAAATGATCTCAACTCACTTAAAGAAAAATACGATCGTAATACTTTTAGTTAAATCCCTCTCTATGTGTTGCAGTGAATGCTCATTTATTTCCGTCTCTCTCATCTTGCAGCGCTCGTTATGGTAACTGGCACAAGAACAAGGGTCCCACAGAGATGAAGACGGGGCCCAGGATCATCGTCTTCATCATTGGAGGCGTGACTTACAGCGAAATGCGTTGCGTCTACGAGGTCACCCAAGCCAACGGCAAATGGGAAGCCGTTGTCGGTGAGTTTGCTGAATATACAATTGTCTTTTCAACGGTTCGACCAACACGTTTTTTTGAAGGCAGATACTGATATTTTAGGATTGAAGCTGCTGACAATGTGCCAATGTTCAGTATTTTAACATTTCTGATCGCTGGAAATCCTCTGCAGCTGATTCAGCAGCTTGTGACAGTTTGTTGTCTCTGTAATATAACTAATCACAATCTGTCAGAGAGCTGATATGTTGTTGTGACTCAGAGGGAAATGGATGCAGCGTCAGATACAGGGACAGTGGCAGGAAGGGAAAAAAGAACAACTGAATCTGTACAATCCAATGCCAGTTCAAATTTCCTTTAAGACAATTCTCGTGTATCGAAAGCCGTATTCGGTAGTTTTTGGTTCATTTTGGACGTGTATACTCTTTTTGTTTTTTCAAAATGTTCTCCATGCATATTGGGGAGAAAACAAACCCTTCACCGTTCAGTGTTTTGAAAATGTAGAGGATCTAGAATGTAAAGGTGTTAATCTTGTCATCGTGCTTTTTTTGGTTTATTCCTCAAGTTTGTACTTATCTTGGAAATCACTTTGTAACATTATGAATAAAGGTTATATTATTATTCAAAGTAGTAGTAGTAGTATGTAATAATAATAATAACAATAACCATCGCCATCATCATCAACTTTATTTTGTGTAACAACTTTTGAAAACCTTTTTTTTATCTCTCCAGAAAATGAATAAATACTGCTGCTACTACTACTGAGAATAATAATAACAATAACCAAAGACTTGTAAAATGAGGTCACTTTTGTTTTTATTTTGTGCTATCAATTATTTTGATAGTAACACCCCCCAAAACAACAACAACAACAACAACTAAGGAACAACCTTTGAACCAGAACCCTCAGTCAGAGCTGAGTTTTCAGGCTTTGTCCCCCTGTAGGTTCCACCCACATACTCACACCCACCAAGTACCTAAAGGAACTGCAGCACCCAGACTTCCTGGACCCCAACGCCCCACCAGAGGGCACTGAGGAGCCGCCTGCAGAATGAAAACACACTGAAGTAAACACACAAGTCATGTGATTCCCTGTGTTCCCCCACATCAACCCGCCTGTCTACTGCCCTGACTTTCGATTGATCCCATTTGCATACTGTATAGCTGCTGATGGACACATTTGATGTTGTGGGGATCAAACCTGTGACCTTTCCCTTACCTGACAGTCTCTCTTAGGTCACTTTGCTGCCTTACCTTGTGAACTTTCTGACCCTATTCCTTGTGATTCATTCTGTCTTAAAGGACAACGCCACGTTTTTGGTAAATTGTCCCGTTGGTCAATTTAACTGTTAAGTGATGAGAACCAAGATCATTGTTGTTCTCTGGTGCTCCATTCTAACACTTTAGCTTGTAGGCAACTAGCAGTATGTCTAAAGTGAGAAAATGAGAACTTGTAGCAGCTCTAAATCTAAAGAGCATTTAAGTCATGTGATGCAGTTTTGTGTAGGAGACTGGTAAAATTGGTAAAATTGACACAAAGCACGATTCAAAAATCACATACTATTTGTACTAGTGAAGGTGTTGGGCGATGGGAGACTGTGTGCAGCTAAACATCACTGTGCAGCGGATGAATTATTGTCTCTGTCAGATGAAAAGCCCATATCTCCAAAATGTCAACTTTTCAGGAGAGCCTTGTTTGTAGCTTGACCACAATGCATTTGGGGTTTTCGCTGGGTTTTTGAAAGGGTTTCATAAGGCTTACAGTTCCATACTGTGTACATTGGATTTTTCTTTTTTTACTCCAGCACATCGATTTGCTTTTTAACCTTTGGAAAGTATTGTAAGTAAACAACAATACTGTATTTGTTCTTTACGGAAATTGTTCTCACATTGTGTTGCTACAGAAGGAAAGCACATGCCAGGTTTATTTTTGGAACTATTTCAGGTAAGCGACCACGTATTCATCCGCTGCGCAGTGATTTTTACCTGGGGGACAATGTTGGTGTCTTATGTTCTCGTCACTTAACGGGGGAGTTGACCAACAGGACAAAGTTCCGAAAACTTGTACTTAAGTACTTCCAGATTATCATCCTGTACTTACAATACTTCCCGATCGGTCAATACACGGGACAACTGATTGAAATAATGATACTGAAAAGTTAGCATACATTTTCTTCCGTCCTCCTGTGTTTCAGGATCAACTGAAATCTTCACCCCTTCACGCCTTCTAAAAGCCCTCAAAGACCTGGAGAAACCAGACCAGAGAAGCTGAGAACCCTCTGTAGCGCTCCCTTCCACCTATAGCGGCTAGACAGCACAGTATACACAGCCCAAGCCCCTTCCCTCTGCACGACATGTACAAAGACAACAACACATGTATTTCAATCATATCCCACTTGCAGTCTTATTGTTATATACGGTACGTTTCAGTCAGCAAGATGACTCGTAAACCAAATGATGTGTTGAGCCACCGTGTGTTGAATCTTATGAGAGTGTAGACGTCCTGTCCTCTCCGTAAGTTCATGAAACGTTATTGGAAAAGCAGATATTGGATTTGTGCTGAATGTTGATATTGTGTTGGGGACTTTCTCAGGATTTCTTTGTTTTATTTGAAAAACACAATGTAATGCGAATTAGATTAGATGATTGGATGAGATTCGGGGAAGGTGGGCTGAAACAGAAGAATGATTTGCTTCGGGCAAATGCCACACATCGTATATCATACGTCACTCTAATGCTTGCGGAGATTCAACCAATAGTTCCCATCACTTTTATTGTAATCTCTCCCCTACTAATAAACAAAATGGCCTATCATCTTCCTGTATTCCATTGGAGCGTACCATCTTATAATTGGTAAAAACTAGATATAGGCGTATTATGTATTTAGCAGTTTACATAGCAGCTATGCCGTACTGTATGAATGTTTGATTTTGCGCTGATGTGTCTGACTTTGGAATTGCCAGCGTGAAGCCACTCTAACTGATGGTATATTTAACTGATGGTATATTCAGCTGTAGTGTCTTCATTAGTTTCATTGTTTTTCTCTGTCCAGCTGCATTGTCTCCATACTGATCAATGTTTTTTGTCGTTTCCCCCTGTAGATTCAATTTCCTCTGTTTCCTGTGTTTGACCATAATGTCGTCATCATGCTCACGTTGTCTTTGGTTGTTGTTGTAGTGATTCTTTGTAACTAGTGATCCACCGTGTATGAAGAGAGATATCAGTCTTATCAGAAGTCTATGCTTCATGTGAACATCGATGAACAATACTTGCTGCAATATGTACGTTACGCAAATAAAGTGGCTTCCATTCAACTTTCACTTTGTCGCACAGTTTTATATCACACTGCTCTCTCGAACTGATTACGAAGGATCCTGAAGCAGACTTACCTTTGCAACGGCATTTCAGCGTATATGACGTTTGATTGTATTCTTTTCTCATCAATATTGTTGTCGACTATCTTTTTCTCTGCAACTTTTTGGTTTGTCTTGATGTTGGTTTTTTGGATTGGTCTCCCTCTTAAAGAGACTCTTAATCTCTATAAGGCCTGTTCAATAAAAATATGTGCAATGTTAATACCAGGAGACATTGAAAAAGTCATGCTGTAATACCACATGAAGCCACTGGAGAGAGTCTTTGCCACACAATTTGCTGAAAGCTGTTTTAAAAAAAGGGGCAAATGAAGCACATCTATCATGAGAGCTTTGAGCATGGGAACTCAGCGGCCATTGAAAGACTATTTTTAGAGTAATTTTCCAGAATAGCTGCATTGATGTTTTGATCAACATGATTTCTATGGCATGGCACGAGGGATAGAGCAAGAACAAAAAGGAATTATGATTTTAGTTGTTTGGATTTCCAAACAGTGGACTAAGACAGTGCTTCACAATGTAGTGGGAGCTCAACATTCAAAAACAGAAATCCTCTCCTCCGTTACGTTTTTATGCAAAATCATTCCCCGGAATAAACTCCCACCTGCACAGTGAACACTATTCTGCCTGGAGAGTGAACGGTTCATATTTCCTTTCAGAAATCCTGCGGTAATAGCGCTCTGCCTGTCTATTTGATGCAACTGTTTATGCAACCCTGTAGTGTACGCAAGGCCGCAAGGGAGGGAGGCGGTGTAAGATGTTCTGAGTCATTTCCACACTATGGAAACCAGCGTTTCTGTTACAGACAAAGCCTAAAACATCGGAAAACATGTCCATGTCTGCTGAGGTAGCACACTGTGGAATACAACAGAAGAATCGGCTTATATATCACCAACACCAGGTACCATGTCAAGCATGTTTCCTTAGGATAAGTGAAGAAATCTGCCAACAGCAGTGGTGGACACTTACTTTTTGTGGTAACTAGTAACTTAGTTAGTAAGTTAGTTTTGTTTACATCCCACAGCATGGAGGGAGGCGCTGCCCCGACATAGCGACTCAGTCACCTTCACATTGGGGATCAATAAAATATATCAAATCAATCAATCAATCAATCAGACTATGGTTGTTGTAAGATTCATGTGAACCTATTCAGAAAAAACTAAAGCTCAGAGACATTTGTGTTCAACCCCTTTGTCAACCCATTTTTCAAACCCAAATCTTAATATTAGCTGCCATCTTCAACGCCATTTACATTCAAGTGGGAGCATTTTGTTGCTTCCTCATGTTTAAGCATATTTCATTATGCCTTATGACATGTTTCAAGAAATCTGCATTGGAAACAAGGGGAAGTATCTCACCCGTTTGGCAGGTTTTTCCAATTGTTTTAAGAAAAATATGATTTTATGCCGGACTAAAAGACTTGTTAATATAGATTTTATTTTATTATTTTACAGTGTGACAGCTCTGATGGGAGACGGGAGGGGGAACATACAGGAGATGATAGCAGCTATATCAGTCACAACAAAGGGATTATATAATTCTGTTAAAGTTGAAAAAATGGACTAGCCTCTCACCATTTATATACACATCTATAAATATATACATGTTTTTTCTATATAGGTGCAATATATATAATTTCTGGACAGCGTTTCTGCATTCACAAAAACATAATCTCATTTATACAGCATTCAAAACACTATGCTTGTGTAAACCTTAATAATGACGCTGTGTATCTCTCCATCAACATCATGTATTGATCTCACCACCTTAGCATGGCATTACTCACATCCTGTCACTCAGCTCCTGCATTTTCTCCAGTGTTGGCTATTATCTCCAGTGGTGGCTGTTATGTAATCAGATTATAAAAATAGAACAACTGTCATCAGCCTAAAATAGTTTTTCCGGTTCATTTCTCTATTTGGGTCACTTCATTCGACTGTATTACCTTAGATTACTGTTAGAATTATGAAAAAAATACTTTAATATTAAAATATTGTCTCAGCCTTATGAACAGAGCAACCCTTTTTGAAAGAGCAGTCCAAACGAAAGCCATGTGCAACTGACTGTGCAACTGACTTCACAGCAGTGGTTTTCAACCTTTTTGGTTCGTGACCCCCCAAAAACAAAGTGACGCCCACTTGTGTGACCCTCTGCAGCAAACATTACCATGCAGGTTGGTGAACTGATGATATTTGGTTTTCCCTTTTCAGGCTATTGTACTTGATTAATTATTAGACGAATACTGGAGGCTGTAACTATTCATTATGTCACATGAAAAGCACAAAACATACCACAAAGAGAACGAATAATTCGCATATAAGAAAGATATTTTTGAACATTCCTTAAATGAACTGGAAAATCATCTCGGGACTCCCTTGGGTGTCCTGACCTCCGGTTGAAAACCACTACACTACAGCACAAACAGACTTATTACATGTGGGTAATTAGTGAAGATAATCAGGGATGCTGTGAAGATATGGTCTTTTAAAGAAAAACAGCGTAAGTATCCTTTTTATTGACCACTACTTCACTGCAGATAAGTAACTGCCCCAATTACATTTTTGGAGTAATCGACCAAACACCGAGGTCCAGATTCACTGAGATTACGTTGTGAGGGCAATCTACGTTTTGTGCAAATCAATTTGTGGTGCAATTAAGTCCTCAATAAGAGCACTGGGCAAGGAAATATCCCTCTGCGTCACCAATTGCAAGTACAAATTGCTTCAGCTGTAAGACTAATCTACCAAGGCTGACACCCTTGCACCCTAAAGCCACTTTCAAATTGGAAAATGCTCTGATCTTATTGATTTTCAAGGATATATTTGTTGGAATTTTAATTTAAATTGACAAAACTAAGCAACATAACAAAATAAACGAGTGATGAAAGAAAAAAGTATCACCTTTCAAAGGATCTTACTGTATTGTGAAGTGTTGTGAATTGGGCACAATCTCAATTTGCATGGCCTCACCTACATCATTATGTATTATATATTATAGTATATATCATTTGTATTATTATGTGGGAAAAATAATGACTTACATATAATCTACACACGTATGACCATGACAGCACAACTAGGCATCTTTTCTACTGTGTGCACACCTTTCTCAGTATGACACCCACTGATTCATTACCGAGTCTCAGTCCTCATCAACATGCCACAGAGCGCAGGATATGGATACGCTAATGAACGTGGGATTCTCATTGATCTCCGCTGCCGTTGGGAACCCAGCGTAGGTCTGCCTCGGTTGCTGCACGTCTAATCATTCTCTGTCTGCTGTGTGTACGTGGCTGAACGTCTACCTGAGTGTACAGGTCTCGCTGAGACCTGTCTGTCTGTCTGTCTCCCTCTCAGACACCTGCGCAGTGTTCCCACCATGCAGTGGACGTGGCTGCTGCCCCTTTCCCCATACAACACGGTTGTTAGTGCTGTCCATTGTCCCGTCCCTGATGCTGTTAATGTGATCGCAGCCCCCGTTTCTGTGGACGTCATCGCCAACCGAGCCTCCATCCCTCTGCCTCTATCGCCCTATCTGTTTCCCACGTCACTGCCTATGTCACTGTCCATTTCACTGTCGTCAGCCGTCCTGGTGGGGGATTCCTCTTTGACTTGGCCCGCCCAAGGTTTCTTCAATGTTTTCACCTAGTAAGGTTTTTCCTTGCAGCCTCGATGGTCTAAGGCTGGTGGTGCTGGGTAGTTTAGGTCTCTTGTTGTTCAGTTAGTGTCATTTTTGTGTAAAGTCCTTTGAGACATGCTGTGATAAAGGGCTAAATAAAGAAATGAACTTGAACTGTGTAGGTGTTTGGATTTGGTTTCACATACAGTATGGCACATACTTCAAGTAGGGAATAAATTAAATGGAAATGTATGAATTTAAATGATATAATTGATGTAAAGTCGTATTATACTCATATATATATATATATATCAAAATATCAACCGCTCGTATACTGTACACGATCCAATGTTACAAAAAGTCATATGGAATCATCTCATGTTGTGGCTTTAAACTATCTATACAAACTATCATACAACTAATGTTACCGTATCATAACTATTAATGTAGACGTGGCAATGTTGCTAAAATACTGAAGAGATTTGACTAAATGGATTTATAGAGAATGACTGACTCTGAATTAAACATATATCTGCTCTCAAAAGAAAAGCACCATTTTTGGTCAACACGAAGGAGCTGCTTATGTACAAATATCCAACCTGCGGGGATTTGGAGATTGGGGAGGTTTGATTTCCAAAATCCTAACAGACTGATTGATTAAAGAACAAAATGCTTCAATTCAATATATTGTCTTGGTATATTCTCCTTATTAAGGCATTAGACATAACTGTATTTTTGTCAACATTTTTCGATGATATGCTGGCTGAGATGGAAGTAATGCATTTTTTTTCATCCCAATGAAATATCAAGCCTGAGTCAAGTAGTATTTGAAAAACATTCTTCCGAGTTCATTTGAACCTGCTTGGAGAACCAGATGGGTGGGGCTTATCGAATCATGACGAATCAGAGAGTGTCACGTTGTTTTCAATCAGTCTATCGATCAGATGGAGTTTTAGTCCTACAAAGCTGCTCTGGAAGGCAGAAATAATCTCATTGGTTGAGTTAAACCTCAATGGGCGGAGCCAAATTGACTTTCAAACATGTCACGTGATTGTCTAAACCCACTGGTTCTTATATTGTCCAGTCTGTCTTAAATCCAAATTCTAAGGGTTATTTCCAAACACTATTTGACCCAGGTATCACTTATACAGCAAACATCAATATCCCTTGTTCAATTTAAGTTGCGCAAAGCTCTGAAAGTGCAATCAACAAATACCCCACACATCCTTCCAGTTATCCAGTTATCCAGTTATCCAGTTATCCAGTTATCCAGTCCCTGCAACCTAACAGAAGATCCGAGGGCCATGAGTAGAGGGCAACATCACGTGGTTCCCTCCAAGCAATACTATCTTCTTAAGCCAAGCTGCATGAAGTGCAAAGTCCTCCTACTATAGTCCCGGCTCAACCACCAGGAAGTCAATGTGGTCCTTCTCTTTGGTCTTGAAGGCCTCCGCGATGATCCGGGCGGCGTCCTTGTGCTCCCGACCCCTCAGGGAAACGCCATTGACCTCCAGGATGACCTGACCCACCTTCAGCTGGCCACAGCTATGGGCCGAGCCTCCTTTCTGTTGATGGAGGCATGGATGGGGGGGGGGGAAGGCAAACAACATCGAGATATATTTAGAAAGAAACGAGGAGTGAAAAGACGAATGAGAGGCTGAGGAAAGAGAAAGATCACCGGCAGTCGATGACGAAAACAAGTGATTTGTCAGTACATAGTCTGTGTGTGTGTGTGTGTGTGTGTGTGTGTGTTCTCCAAAGTGAAGAACTGTTGTTGGCCTTCACTTCTACAAGGTGATAGATTAGAGTTCGGACTTTGGTTTAGGGTTTTGGTGAGGATTAGGTTTAGGTTAGATTACGGTTAAGGTTGGCACGGTGAAAGTAACAAATTTCACGTACTCTCGTTACTGTAATTGAATCGCTTTTTTGTGTAACTTCTGCTGTTTTGAGTCAGTCATTTACGTTGACATCCATTACAGACTGCACATTTTGTAGGAATTTGCATGTTGCAATGTTGTCTCAGAGAATTAAAACATGGAAATATATTGAATATCGGCACAAAATATCGGCTATCTGCAACTTCAATCAAAAAATATCCGGCGTCGGCCTTGAAAAACCCCATATCAGTCGAATCCTACTCTATTCCTCTCTCACCTGTATGGTGACTATGCGTGGCAAAGGCTGCCGTGTGTTGGCTCCTCCCTCGATAGCGATGCCAAGGGTGTTGGCATTTTTCACCACTCGCACCAGGGTGGTGGCGGGCAGCAGGACCGGGGAGAAAGTCTGGAGAAGTACGGAAATGTTGAGATTAAAGTAAGGAAGTAAGTCAAACTGTATTTATATAGCACTTTTCAAAACCTGAGCTACAAAACGCTTCACAATGTGTGAAAAGAAGATACCAACATTTAAATTACAAAACGTTTTGTAGATCTAGATCACATAGCATTTATAAATAAGTTTCAGTGTTTGTCTTAACCTGCTTGGAGCTCCCAATTGGGCCTAACAGAACAATACATGAGTTTGAGAACAGGCTTGAAAGTCCAATTTGGTAAACACCAGCTGAATGGTGATGATGCGGTGCACGCCATCCATCTGGTTCTCTAATTAGGTTCAAGCTTTCCAAGAATGGTTTTCAACCAACGATGTATTTCTCGTGACTAGGACAGCCTTGAAGGATAAACAACACTGCACTCACACAGTTACGGAAACTATGTTGGCACGCTGAGCCAATGGGATATGACAAAATGGTGCACACTCAAAACACAACATTGATTCTTACTTCAAGGTTTTTATGTTTGTAATCCTTGTGTCAATGCAGAATACAAGATATATGCACTGCACTAATGTTTGGGCGCTAAGTCCGTCCTCAGTGTTCAGGCCTTGGTGCTGAAATGTCTGTATTGTGTATCTCTTTTATATTCTGCATTGATCAATTGTTTTTTGAGTGCACACCAATTTGTCTTCTTTGTTTCATGATAATTCCCCAACACGCTCTAATTGGATCAAGATTATCCAATTATTATCCAAAGTTTGCAGTTTTTCATCCCCGTGTGCTTTCTACAAATCATGTCTGTTCTTTATTGAACACTATTGAACGAATACAAGGAAATAAAAGTTGTATTATTGTGAAAATGTAGCTAACTATGAATCACATTCACGTCTTTGCTGTGATTTTTCACACTACTCTCATAATCCTCCTCTTTTACGCAATTTAATTGAGGGAGAATTAACTTCTGGGTTCTTCATCTATCAGTCTGGATGAACTGCTGCCACACGGCGACGTGCTAAATCCTTTTATGATTTTATAATAAATCACATTGTTGTATAAGCAGTGCTTCTATGTATGTGTGTAATATGTTACAAGCTACGTTTGCTAAAATAACTGTATTCTCCATAGAAGACATGAAGGCAGCAGATCAACAATGGAGCCAGAGAGCTGAGGTCACATTCAAATAAACGGACGAATAATTCATAAACCGATCATTAACTAGGTATATAAGTCACTGTGGGACTAGACGCAATCTGGACCTGGAGATTCAATGATTTGTTAAGGTGGATATTTTGTGCAGTGTGAGGCCCTCACCTGTCTGGAGGCCGGAGGAGGAGGTGCATGGGCCCCTGGAGGCTCCGGCTGGCCCTGCTGGTTCTTGCTGGGTCGAGGGCTGCCGTCCTTACTGAGCCCCCCCGCCTCGGCTATATCCACCCCACTGTCCTCACTCAGAGTCTGGCCGCTGTCTGACAGCTGGGAGAGCGTGGCTCCTAGACAGGACACATGTTAGTATACAGACAGACAGTATACGGCACCAGGCGTGCACACACATCACCAGCAACACAAGAAACCAGCTAATGCCAGAAGTCCGTTTATTTTCTACCACCAGAGAAACGCTGCCTGACGTTGATCCAAACATTTGGGAAATGACTTGCACCAGCGAGGCGTGCAAGTTGGACGCCTAAATTGTCTCATGTCTCTAAATGGCTGAAGGCACGGAATAATCAGCATTAGCTGTAGCTCCCTAAAGATGTGTTTTGGGAAAACTAAGGGCTTTATTGGAACGTCGTCATGATACTAAGGCCAAGGATCGTGTGTGAAAGCTTGAGCCGCCACGGAGCAGCCGTTTGGAATCTGCTCGCTACAACACAATGCAGCTCTGTAGTTTAGTATGCCGTCATACATCATGCCTTTAG